>PVLD010018255.1:9141-39624 GCA_004027595.1 Dinomys branickii | reverse complement strand
TTTTTTTTTTTTTTTTTTTTTTTTGGCAGTACTGGGGATCGAACTCAGGACCCTGCGCATGCTAGGCAGACGCTTATTCCACTGAGCTATATCCCCAGCCCCCTAGATCTCTTTCTTGGTTGGGTCCTTCTCTGGTTTTGGTATCAGTATGATACTTGCCTCCCGAAACGTGTTAGGGAGAGTTGCTTCCTTTTCGATTTAATTGAAGAGTTTGAGGAGTGTTGGTATTAGATCTTCTCTGAATGTTTTGTAGAATTCTGCTGTGAATCCATCAGGGCCTGGGCTTTTCTTAGTTGGTATGTTTTTTATGACATCTTCAATCTCGTTAATTGATATTAGGTTGTTCAGGATATTTGAGTCTTCCTGACTGAATTTTGGTAATTTGTATGTTTCCAGGAATCTGTCCATTTCTTCTGAATTTTCTATCCTATGGGAGTAAAGATTTTCAAAGTACGTATTAATGTTCTCTTGGATTTCTGTGGGATCTGTGGTGAGTTCATACTCTTCATTCCTTATTGCATGAATTTGAGTTCTTTCTTTTTTGATAAGGTTGGGTAGGGGTTTATCAATTTTATTTATTCTTTCAAAGAACCAACTCTTTGATTCACTTATTTTTTGTAGAGTTTTCTTCATCTCAATTGCATTATTTTCTGCCCTGAGTTTTATAATCTCCTCCCTTCTTTGGGCTTTTGGTTTGGTTTGTTGCTCTTTTTCTAAGAGCTTGAGGTGTAGCATTAGGCTATTTATTTGCTCTCTTTCTATTTTCTTTATATATGAGTTCATTGCTATAAATTTTCCTCTGAGGACTGCCTTCATTGCATCCCACAGATTCCTATAGGTTGTACTTGCATTTTCATTTATTTGTAGGTATTTTTTAATTTCTTCTTTAACTTCTTGTGTGACCCGTTGGTTATGCAGGAGGTTGCTGTCTAACTTCCAAGTGTTTATGCGGTTTTTGGAGTTCCCTTTGTCATTAATTTCCAGTTTCATTGCACTGTGATCAGATAATATGCATGGGATAACTTCAATTCTTTTGCATTTAAGTAGATATGCTCTATGGGCTAGAATGTGGTCAATTTTAGAGAAATACCCATGTGCAGCTGAGTAAAATGTGTATTCTGATGTTGTGGGGTGGAACACTCTGTATA
Source organism: Dinomys branickii (assembly GCA_004027595.1). Classification (NCBI taxonomy): domain Eukaryota; kingdom Metazoa; phylum Chordata; class Mammalia; order Rodentia; family Dinomyidae; genus Dinomys; species Dinomys branickii. The sequence continues at coordinate 38,476 of PVLD010018255.1, read as the reverse complement.
CGTCTACTAAGTCCATTTGTTCACACTTTTGGTTCAAGTCTGTTATTTCTTTGCTGAGTTTCTGTCCAGTTGACCTGTCTCTTTGCATCAGAGGGGTGTGTAGGTCCTCCATTAAGATAGTGTTATTAGTTAGTTGATTTTTGACATTTGTTAAGACTTGAGTTGTAAAGTTTGGTGCTCCTTTGTTTGGTGTATAAATATTTAGGATTGTTATCTCTTCCTCTTGCAGCTTTCTCCTAACTAGTATGTAATGGCCTTCTTTATCTTTTTTGATTGTTTTTGGTTTGAAGTTTACCTTGTCTGCAAACAAATTAGCTACCCCTGCTTTTCTCTGGGGACCTGTTGCACGGAGAGTTGTTTTCCATCCTTTTACTTTCAGCCTGTGGATTTCCTTCTGAGTAAAATGTCTTTCCTGTATACAGCATATCATTGGATTGTGTTCCTTAATCCACTCTGCCATTCTTTTCCTTTTGACTGGTGAATTGAGGCCATTTACATTAATGGTTATCATGGTTATGTGTTGGCTTAATCTAGTCATGTTATTTACTTGTTGTTTTCCTTTTTTTGCTGAAAGTTTACTTACTTGTTCTGTGTAGGGAGTTGTTTCTATCGTTGTTCTTGGGATTGTGGTCTCTTTTTTCTCTGTCTAGAATATCTTTTAGTGCTTTTTGCAATGCTGGTTTGGCACTCATGAAGTTCTTTAGTTGTTCTTTGTCATGGAAATATTTTATTTCTCCATTGAATTTGAAGGATAGTTTTGCAGGATACATCAGTCTGGGTTGGAAGTTGTTTTGTCTCAGAATCTGCAATATCTTGCTCCAAGCTCTTCTTAATTTCATGGTTTCCGTTGAGAAGTCTGCTGTGATTCTGATGGGTTTTCTTTATAGGTGATCTGTTTCTTTTCTCTAGCAGTTTTTAATATTGTGTTCTTTTGCTGGATATTTGGAATCTTGACTATTATAAGTCTGTGTGTGGTTTACCTTGTGTTATGGGTCGTTGGGGTTCTATATGCCTTGGTTAACTGTACTTCAGTATCTTTTACCATGTTTGGGAAATTTTCTGCTATTATTTCAGCAAATTTTCTTTTTATGTCATTTGAGTTGTCTCCTGCTGTTTCACTGACTCTTATTACTCGAAGATTATTTCGTTTTGCCTCATCTTGCAGCTGTTGGATTGATTTTTCTTGGGTCTTTGATGATTTTATGAGATCCTTCCTTTCATGCTCATAAGCTGCCATGCTGTCTTCAAGGTCTGAAATTCTATCTTCGGTTTCATTTAGGTGGTTTTGCAAGCTTTCAGTGGAAGTTTTCCATTCCTGGCAATCTCTTTGGGCCTGTTTCATTCTTGGTAATTCATTCCTAAATTGCTCTTGTAATGTTTCCATTTGTTTCCTACTTTCTTCTAATCTTTTATCTATTTCTTCTCTATGTGTACAGAACATTTCTTCCATTATAGTTTTCAATTCATTTTTTTGTCTGAGAGATTATTGCAGGTATGTGGCTTATTTCTGCTTTAAGCTCTTCTATGGCCTGTTGGAGTTGTTTCAGTGTTTCGGATGCAATCGTTTCAGAATTTGCAGCTATGTGGCTTCCTCCTTCCCCTGTATCCTCGCATTCAGAACTTGTTCTGGGTGGGATTGAGTTCCGAGACTGCGTTTTGTTCTTCTTTCTTCCCATTTTTCGCTATCAGATTCAAAATATTGAGCAATAAATTACCAAGGCAGTTCACCAGGCAAAGATCTGTTGCAAAGGCTGCTCCAACGACTCCTTCTCTTCGGGAGAATGTCCCTTAAGCTTTCCGCTGAGAGTTCCCCTCAATAGGCTGCTCATATTCTGCTTTGTGTGCCGAGCTACTCCCTACACAGAGACCTGGCTGGGCACATAAACAGCTCGCCTCCCTGGGGACAGTGCTGGCAGGGGGTCGCTCAGGTGTTCCTCCCTGGGTGGAGCTCCTCCACCACTCAAAAAACCGGTCGGGGTGCCCAGCCAGCTCTTCTGTCCCAGGGTCTGTGCAGTTAGTAGTGCTGCTCGGATGTCCCTCGCTGGGCAGAGCTTCTCCCCAACTCAAAAATCTGGTCAGGGCACCCAATCAACTCACCCTGGGATCGTGCAGCAGGAGATCCCCAAATTGCTAATATGTCGTGCCTCGCCCACGATGCACCACTCCCCGGTGCTTCTCCACCTCCTTGGCATTCGCGCAGGAACCACCGACTGCAGCCGCCGCAGTGCCCGCTCTCCGGCCGAGGATGGCGCCGGTTGCAGGGGCGGGGATCTCTAGTAAACATTTTTGTCCTCCTCTTTAACTGTAATTATATCTACTGTGACAAATACTTTCCCTCTCCAGGCTCTTTCCTCTCTCCAGGCATTATTTTACTCTCCACTTATTTGAGAACATCTTTTATTGATTCAATGCGTGGGTGAGATCACGCAGTACTTAACTCTCCATCTCTGCCTGATTTCACTTAATATTGTACCTCCAGTTCCATCTGTTTTACCAAAAAGGATAGAATTTCATGTCAGTATGGCTGAATACTATTCCACTCCATACACTGCATTTCTTTATCCATGCATCCACCCATAAACATTTTTGTTGCTTCCCCCTTGACTACTTTGAGGAGTCCCACAATGAATACAAGGGCACAGGTGTCTCTTCTACATGTTGATTTCATTGCTTTCACCTGTAAGACCAGCAGAGGAATTGCTGGATTACACAGATGCTTGGTACGTAATAGTTTCAAGGAGCTTCATAGTGTTTACCGTAATGGCTGTACTAACGTACTTTTGTGCCAATACTGTGTAAAGGATCCGTCATTCTCCACATTCCAAGCCACTTTCTTTGGTCATTTTGCTAGTCACCATTCTGATGCAAGTATGGTGATATCTTATAGTAGTTTTGATTTGATTTTTATTTTCTTGATGATTATTAATGTTTAGGATATTTCATATGCTTGTTAGCCACTTATAAGTCTTTCTTTTGCAAAAAAGCCATTCAAATCATTTCAATTAGATTATTTTTTTTTTTGCTATGTAATTGAGTTCCTTCCTTATAAATTCTTGATGATTATACGTTTTCAGGTATGTGATTTGCAAATATTTTCTTCAATTCTGTAGGTTGTCAATTTACAATCCTGTGATTATTTCCTTCACTGTGTAGACATATTTTTTAGTTTGACTTAATCCTGTTTATTCATTTTTTTGTTTGATTCCCTAGGCTTTTGATTTCTTAATCCAAAAATCTATATGCAGTGCAGTCATAAAATGTTTCCCCTATGGTTTTTCTAGTAGCCTCAGTGTTTATGTTTAAGTCTTAGATTTCTTCACACATTCTCTTAGAAGTAATAGCTGTCAATTTTTGTCTTGTAAAACACTGAATATTTAACTCTTATTTTGCATTTATACGATAATGTCTTAAATACATGTGAGTGCATATGCATATTCATATATAAATATGAATATAAGTTGTCTCTCTGAGATTGGAGTGTCTTTCTTTTCTAAATTTAATTCATTCTCGGACATAAAACCACAGATTCTAAATCAAACTCAATTTCATTTGCATGACTACATAAGTAATGAACTAATAAATAAATTGTGAATGTTGATACAAATATATATTAGTGTAAAAATAACATTTCTATTTAAAACATTTGCTGTTTTTATTTAGATTGCTATTTTAACATAAAAACTCTCTTCCTTGAATTTCTTATGGTTTAAAAAATATTCATATAAACTTATTATCTAGACTTTCTCCAAATTCCTTGAGTATTATTTAGGGGATTTTTTTTTTTTCTAAAATGTGTTCAGTCATAAGATTAAGGGAAAATTTATTTTCTCTTGTATTTTTACCAAGATCAAATAGGCACAGATATTACATTTACGAGTTGTTTAGAGTAATGTGGTCATCGCTGTCATGCTTTACCATTTAAAATGAGATGGAGTTGTCTTTTAAATTTCTCTGAAAATGTAAAATAAAATATTAATTCAAATTCAATCCTATTAAGAAAAATCTTTGAGGAGTTGCTAGTACTGATAATTTCATATCATTGTGCTACAAATTTTGATTCCATGAAGCTCTTATAGTAAGGACAGGATAGCCAACCTTAGGCGGGGTGTGGCTGAGGACATAACGTGGATAGCTGGCAGTTGGAAAATGACTAACTGTCATTATGATGCATTATGAATTGAGGAAATTCACTTACTGTGTGCCCCTAGACAACTGGCCTCTATCTCACCCAGAAACAAATGCTAAGAGCCCGACTAACCTAGATGATACTAAAACAGTGAAACAGTTATTTTTTAGAAGCTAGGTTACCCGTATGAATATCCAGACCACCATGATAGGCAACTGCTCAAATCCTCCTCCCCACAGCATGCTCTTGCTGTATGGTAGCTTCTTTGCTACACTGGCCACACCATAAATAAACTCTTATGTTGCATGACTTCAATTCTGTCTTCTTCATTTCCCGCCAGCCTGTCCCAGGGCGTGTTCCCTGCAGTAGGGGCTCATTCCCTCAGGCCCTCGGGGTGATTTCCAAATGTTTGCTTCCTGAAGGGAGTGAGGCTGGGGGCTCTGCAGAGCAGCTGTGGCAGTGCTGTTTTGCCCTTTCCAGGATCTACAGGATCATCTTTCAGATTAATTTTCCTCTTTAGGCTGTGGTTATCTCCTATTTCAGAGTGCCTGTGTTTTAGTGACTCTTACAAGTGTCTCTGAAGGAACACCTCCTCTAGTCGGCTTGTTGGATCCTCTCCCACACTGTCTTTTTAAAATTGCACAGTAAGGGTTTAGGAAGTCTTCACTCTATCATTTCGAAGTAGGCTCCTGTAAGATACCCTCGTATATGATAACACGTTTTAAAATCCTAAAGGCAAAAATGACACAAACACATTTTTAAAACAACTGAAACACAATGGGAATATATTTGGAACATGATAATAAGGTATTGATGGTAAGATGAATTAATAAACCCCCTCCAAAAATCTCTTTGGAAAATAAATGATCTACCAAAAATGATAACAGTCTGTGAAGCAGTAGTTCATAAAATAATTCAAATGTTCACTGTGTGATACATTTTTAATTCACTAAAAGTCAAAGCAGTATAAATATTTATATATACTCTACAAGAAAGGTAATTTAAAATTTAATATTTGAAGATAAAAGTATTGGCAATATTCAGCATTCTCAGGTAATAGGTAAAGAACTGCTGCAAACTGGAAAGGAATATTCTACCATGTTCAAAGGTATTATCAAACCTAACCAAGTTAATTACAGCCATAGCTTTTGATTCACCAATTCCACTTTAAGTATATATCCTGGTGAATTATTTACCCATGATTCCCTATTGTCATGAATAAGCACATTCATACAAAAGGTACTTCAAAAAGTAAAATGAAAATATTTAAATAAATTATGATTCATCGATAGTGAATCTTACCTCTGACATAAACACAATAAAATAGTTTGTTAAATTTTTAAAAATGCATAGTTATATCTTATCTATGATATAAACACATTAAAATAATTTGTTAAATTAAACAAGTGCATTTTCAATTTGGTTAAATAAGTAATTTATTTACTTGTGGATAAAACATCATTTTGGTCCATGCTTTAAAATAGTCTAGAAAGATATATCTAGCCAGGTATGCATGTTAAGTTTAATGGCCACAGCTATTCCAAATAAAATTCTACCTAGCACATGCCTAAAAAAAATTAAATGACTAAATTAAGCATTATTAAGATTTTAAGGCTTAAAAGTACCTTTACTCTTCAATATCTAATTAAAGACAAAAATGAGGAGGATGTTTGTGATTAGTATGAAATTGGGACCATAGAGATCATGCACTGAAGTTAATATTACACTAATGTATTTTATCTTTAATTATTTCTAAATATCAGCTGAAATAAGTTCTGTTCATATAGAATGGCAATTAATAACTGATTTTCATTTTTATATAAAGAAAAATTGAGGCTTGAATTAAAATGGAAAATATAGGTATGAGTGCTAAATTTAATAGAAAATTATCAGTAAAGTATTTCTTTAATTTTAAGATTGTGTTCTAAAAATGCTAAAGAGGTACTTCCTGAAGTTACATCTAGTACCTTTGTGTGCATCAATAAGAAATCAACTGAGAAATAATTAATGAAGCAATGAGATTGATACCATCCACAAAAAAATTATATACCTTAAAGCCCACAAACATAAATGACCCTAAAAGGCCAATGCAATTTTGAGCAAAGTAAGAAAGCCGGAGACATCATAATACTGGATAGCATAACAGCAAAACCGGGACCAAGAACCAAGTAACACCAAAGTTTGGAGGCAAGAATCAGCTTTATTTAATCTGGCAGAGCCTACCAAAGGATCATTCCCAAAGAGATCAGCCCCACAGGCTCAGAAGGAACGTTTTTGTGGGGTTGCAAAGTGGAAATACAGAGGAAATACAGAGGCTTGTCATTTAGGGATTGGTTCTTACAATGTGCGTCATAGTGATTGGCCTTGCATCATAGTGCCTAGTGGTTTCTGGGAAACACAAGTAATGGAAACTTAAGTAAACTGGAAGTTAACTTGGGCAACAGAAAAACAGAAATTGGAGAACACTGGCATTTGACATTGCCAAGGAACAAACACCGTCTTACATCCCAGGGAGACCATTTTCGGTTATAATATGAAAACATTCTTCAGAACGATACAAACTGGAAAAATAAAACCCATAGATCCATGGAACAGAATAGAGAACCCAGAAATCTCACATATTTGGTCAACTGATTTGTGACTAAGATCCCCAAAACATACATTAGATAAAACATAGACTTTTCAGTAAAGATGCTAGAAAAAATGTATATGCGCATGCAGCAGGTTGAAATTTGACCTTTATCTCTCACCTTGTATAAAAATTAATGCAAAATGAATCAACAATTTGATATACAATTTAAAGCTAAAATTACTATAGGAAAAAAATGAAAGAAACATTTCAAGATATTGGTTCAAGCAATGTTCTTGTGGATAGGACTCAAGAAAAAAGAAAATTAATCAAATAATTGACTGTATTAAATCAAACTAAAACGCTTTTATATAGAAAAGGAAGCACCCAGCTGAGTGAAGAAACAACATACAGAATGGAAGAAAATATTCGTTTGACTGAGGTTAATCTCCATAATACATAATGAATTCAAAATATTAATTTAAAAAGATTCAATTTAAAAATGGCCAAAATATCGAATACATATCTCCTAAAAGGAGAAATAGGAATTAATATATAATAAGGAATAGGACTTAATATATAAAAAGTTCACTTACCATTAGTCACCAGGGAAATGCAAATCAAAACTGCGTAAGATACCAGGTCGTGCACTTAGATCTATTGCTAAAAAGTATGTAAATAAGTTCTGGTGAGAATGTGGAAATATCAGTGAGTATAGTCACCATGTAAATAGCATCGCAGTTCCTCAGAAACAAACAAGCTACCATGTGATCCAGCTATTACCCTTCTGGGGATATTTCAAAAGAAAAGGAAGAGTCAGCCTAGGAAAGGGAACCCCGTACACCCCCCATTTACTTTGGTACTCTTCACAATAACTTTGACCCAATCAGGACCAGGTAGCTGTCACCAGACAAGTGGATTCAGAAATCACAGTCTAGATACACATACCTTCATATGATGGAAGTAATTATAATTATAGATTTAAGTGCTTTTTGTGGATCCTTTAAACTATATTAGATTATATTATTATTGGTAGTATTATTATTCGTAGTAGTATTGCTTTCTAAGCATTCTGGAAAAACACCTGGACCCTATTCCATTAGCAAAGAAGTATATTTATTCGTGCCCCAAAAATTTTAGGTTTCAAATCGGAAGTTGGGATAATCCATAGCTATAAAGCACACTTTGACATTTGGAATAAAAGCATCTGTGCCAACATAATTGTTTTGTCCTCTTTTGATTTGCTTGGTGCTTTTAATATTCACTGATTTAGCCTTGCTGAGGACTGGAATACCTCCTTATTATTGAAAAGGCAGACTGCAAGAGATTGAAAACACTTCAGAGAAAAAAAAAAACTAAATACAATAGTCTCTGACATAAGTAGTTATTAGGAAAGCTAAAATCAAAATCTTTCAGAGAGGAAATAAAGGCTCACAGCTACTGAGACCATCACTTATAGGGTCGTTCCTTGATTTTGAGTAATACAAAGCATAATTTTAAAAATTAACCCTACTGGATTCTCATTTCATAGCATTTCTGAACAGAGCATATATTTTATAGCTGCAGGCTCAAACTAGAAAGCTAACACTAACTGACGTGACAACAGGCCATAAATTTAAATAATGAAAAGTATGTTCTGGTGTACAATTATTACAAATGAAATAATTTAGAAGTCATTATCTAATTAAATACAAAAGACCTTTTCTCAATAGTTTCCTCCTTTTCAGGTAGGTGTTTTAAAACTTAAATATTTTTGTAATTTAGATTCACAATTGTTTTATACTTCTTAACGTTGGCACATTAATACCTGGATATTTAGCATTTTCCTAAATGCCATTTGTGAATAGAAAGTTTTAACTCTTAATTGAGTTAAACTCTTAACTCTTAATTGGTAGAAAGATCTTCTAAAGCACATATGTATGTGCCATCTTTATTCTTCTGTTAAATGTTACTATGTTCTATTGATTAGATGAAAGCTATTAATGAGTAGTGAGATTCTAAGTATCTATATGCTAACATTACTCTTTAGCTTAATACTTATTAAGTGCAAGATACTCTAAGGGTTTCAAGTTTCATTTACTACTGTTTTTAAACTATTAATATAAAATTAAATCTAGTATAATTGAGTTTAGCAATATCTCATGGTATAGAAAAGTAAGATTTCCAGATAAAATAAAGCAAATTGTGTAAGTGTATTTATGTTTTTTTTTTTGTTTTTGTACTAGGAATTGAACTCAGAACCTCACAGTTGCTGCTGAGCTATAACCCCAGCACTAAGTGCATTTATTGTAATCAAACTATAATACAGCATGGGTTCCAAATATAAAGATCATCCATTTCCAGGAAACTTGAAGGAAACATCTTTTTTCTAGGGACAGGTAATAGTAGAAATAAAACATAGTCAAGCCATATAATTCAAATTTTGAAAGAAAATCAATTTTACACACAAATATATTCCAGTCCCTTCAAAAGCAAGCACACAGACAAATTCGTATCATATTCTCATCCTCTGGCTTCTCATTTCAGAAGCCTGTTCAGGGATGTGAGGAATTATTTGAGTAGTGAGAAAATTTGTGGGTCACATTTGTTAGGCAGGAGTAAGACTTGTAAAGTTAAAGGCTACCAATAGTGAGGAATTTATTTTTCTTCTCCAGTCACTGCTATAATTTTAGCATAGTGAAAAATATTAACAAATATTCATTAGCCCAGAATTTAGTAAGTTATTCAAAAATACTAATGCGTATTTCAGAATTCTGAAGGAACACATTTTTTCACAAGAAAGCTTCTTGAAATTTAGTTAAATTTGAAAAAGTCTAGTATTTTCTTGTGAGACTCTATATCAGCAAAAATGTCCATGTATAATTTGAAGACATTTTCACTGATCTCATAATTAGTATGTTAGCAGTAGTTTAATTGCTCAGATATCTTGATGTATCTTAGTTTTGTATTCTATGATGTAAATAAAGGTACTCAAATTTGTTGAAGCAATACTTTCATCCTAAATTACCTATTATATGAAAGGTTACTAGACAAGCTGGAAAAGTCCATTTACTCTGTGAATTCAAAATTTTCGTTTTCAGTTATATAAAACTGTTATTTTATTAAACCTATGAATACTGAGTCACTCTAGTAATTTCAAGAGAAAGTTTAAAGTGTTCTCTAGTAAGAAGTTTTCTAAGTTCATTATATAATAAATTTTCTTTTTTTATTTTTGGTACTGGGAATTGAACTCAGGGCCTTGCCCTTGACAAGCAGGTGTTATACCTCTAAATTTCTATTGTAATAAAGTGCAGTAATGAGTTGACTCATACAAATTAATAATGTCTTCTCATTAAATTAGCACTTTGAAGAAGTTATGCATCTATGTATGATATTGAAGAGAGAAAGGATTTTGTCCCTATAGTAATGTTTTATGATACTATTTAGCAAATATAAGGAATGCATAGGAAATGGTTATAAAGCTCATTTTATTTGAAGCACATATTTATAAATTCCAACCACCCTAGTGATGAATATTTTCGTTCTAGAGAGTAGGTCACCAAATTTCTTCTTAGCTTGGTAGCATATGTCATGCCGGTTTTGACTTTACTTTTTATTGGTATGTTTATTATCTATTAGTCATTTTATAATAAATATCAGTTTTTTATTTAGTTTTCCATTTCAGGAGTTTCTGCTAAATTTTTTATGAGAATTCAGTAAATGGTAGAGATATTAAACACTTTCTATTCCATGTATGATAGATTTCCAATTTCAATCTTAGTATCTGTATAAAATGGTACTTGAAATCTATATATTAAAATTAAATATTCAAATCACTAAGATTCTAGAGACATTCTGGTTTTGTTGTAGTTATAGATAAGTATTTTCAATCAACTTGAATGGCTTTCATCAGTTTATAATTAAATAATTAAGATGTATACTTTTATAACTGGTTACTATATGTGCTTCTTTTTCAATTTTGAGTTATTTTCCCAAGAAGTTACACATATACAACTGCCCTTTTAACTCAAATTTTTCATTTTTAAAATTTTATATATTCAATATTTCTGACTACCTTAACATCATTTCTGAACAATTTTAAATAATAAACTTTATAGTTGTCCTTCTAGTCATGAATAGAATGAAAATGTGTCAGATGTTTCTAGGGTTTATTGTCACATAAATTCTGCAATTAAATATTTATCATATTATTTGAAATTAACTGCAGAAAACAGAATGCCCCAATGGAGAGGCTTTCTTAGATGCCTTTCTCATGCTGATTTGCTTTGTTTTGTCCTGTTTTTTGTCTTTCTGACACAGGGTCTCACTATGCAGTTCAGGCTGGCCTTGAACTCCCTTTATAGCCCAAGCTGGCCTTGAACTCACAACAATCCTCCTGCCTCAGCCTCCTGCATGCGGGGATGACAGGCATGTGCCATCATGCCCAGTTCCCATGCTGTTTTGTACTCTTTCCTGGAAAAGCAGTAGGTCAGCACCATACTGATGATGTGGAAGTGCTTTCTCAGCTTTCTCCTGTCAGCTCTTGCACATGGGTTTTCCAGATATGATCCAGCATAGCCTCAGAATATCTAATCATTGTGTCATAGTCTTAAAATTAAATACACAAAGCTAAAGTTCCTATACCTTTTAAGCAATGTTCCTGGGCATTTTGTAAGCCATATATTATTATAACTCACTAGCTAAAACTTACTCACATGATCATACACTGCTTTTAGGTAATCTTGGAAATATAGTTTTTATTCTAGGTAGCCACACACCCTGTTCTAACTCAAAGATTGCAATGAAAAAGAAAAAGAGAAATGGATATTAAGTAAGATTGAGTAGATTTGGATATAGTTGTCACACAAATAAGTAAAGTTCATATTTATTGATTTAAAGAGAATACACTCAGAAATTCTCTATGACAAATATTATACTTTGGTCTTTTTGCAACAGGGTCTCAGTATGTAGTTTGGACTGGCCTTGAGCTCACTTTGTAGCTCAGGATGGGCTTGAGCTTGCAATGATACTCCTATCTCGGCCTCCCGAGTGCTGGGATTACAGGCATGTGCCACCACGCCTGGCTATACAATGCTTTTTATATTCCAAAATTCATCTCATTTTCTGAAGTCTGAGACTGTAATGTTGCGTATTCTCCCTACATGCTTAATACGAGTGATAAAGTATTCTGAAAGAAAACCCTCTGGTAAGGAAAAGGAGATAAAACATAGGTTATTAGTGGTCTAAGGTGGGATTCTAATTCTGTCTTTCCAGTTTGTGAAGAATGTATGTGTTTCAGGGAAATGGATTCCTTCACACAATTTAAAAGACCTGCTTGTATACTTGCTAAAGAACTTCCTTGTGTTGTGCAACCCAGGGCCTACAGGTCAGGTCTCTGAAAAGTTCATTCTTTTCTCCATGCCCCTCTCACACCTGAAGTTGTTTAGGAGAGTACAGCATCTTCTAGACAAAATAAGTTTGATAGCCCATTCCTTACTTTGGCTGTTTTGCGAATTCACAAATTACTTTACAGTTGATCTGGATTTTTCAGACCTGCTTTGTAGCCTCCTGAAAAACCATTCTGTCTAAAACATGGTACATGTTCATTCTGAGTGCTTCTATCCCCATGGGAGGTTGACCTACGAGATTAACTTGCCAATTTAGGATCCTAAACATCCCGTAAACAGGGACTGAGGAACCAATTTTTCTTGAGAATTAGTGTGAAGAAATGTAGCACCCACACCCAGATCAAGGGGAGACCGTACTTGGTTCCAGAAGATTTACATCTCAAGGGAAATGAAAGAATTTATAATGTAAAGCATACTAAAATAAACACTCTAAGGTAAGGAAGGTTACAAATTTGCAGTTAGGAAGAAATCATTATAAATGTTACTCTGGTGAGGGAAATGTGTTATATTAGCCCTTGAAAGCCAATCCACAATACCTTATTTTCAATTTATTTGTTTTTTATTGACATATACTAGTGGTACCTACCAATGAGGTACAGTGTCATATTTTAATATATTGATATAATGTGCACTAATGCAGTTCAGCCTCTTTCTTTTTTTCTTTTTTCTTTTTTTTTTTTGAGATAGGATCTGTCTTACCATATAGTGCAGGCTGACCTTGAACTCACAGCAACCCTCCTGTCTCATCCTCCCCAGTGCTGCGGTTACAGACAAGCACCAACATTCCTGGCCCTTGCCCCTTTTTGTCTACACATTCTCCACCCCGCATTCTCCAGCGATCATTAGGAATAATTCAACTAAATGTTTTAGGGGCTGGGGATATAGCTCAGTGGAATAAGCGCCTGCCTAGCAAGCGCAGGGTCCTGAGTTCGATCCCCAGTACCACAAAAAAAAAAAAAAAAATCAAGTAAATGTTTTATAACATCCACATCTAAAAGAGAGCCTGTGGTACTCGTCTGCCTGTGCTTGGCATATTTCACACAAGTACTGGTGTTCAGATATCTCTTTGATATGCTGGTTTCACATCCTCTGCTTATAAAGCTAGAAGTGGGATAGTGAGTTGTGTGTTAGGTCACATCCAAATGGTTTTCCATCAAGACTACAATAATATTGTTGTAGGCATCTGAGTTAGACAGAAATAGTATAGGCAGTCAGACAGAGCCAGGCCCTCCCAGGGTCCAGTAGGGATGACAAGATACCTTCTTGCAAATGGAGAGGTAATATTTGGGGCAGCACAGATCTCAAAACAAAAGACTAAACAAACACACCCACACACCTCCCTAGGGATGGACATCAGGGATTGATATTCTAAATAGGTAGCGATCATCTTGAAGAGTCCCTGACCCAACTCCTTGCAGGAAAAGCCCCTGTTCTATACTCATGCCCTCCTGCCACCTGACTGGCTTCCCCATTTGTTCCTGGTTTAATCAATTTTACCTGAACAGTTCTTATTGGCTGATCATAGCTTTGTCCATTTCCCCTACCTTGGACCCACCTCACCTCTTGGTTTTGCTCTATAAAAGTCCCTAGAAAAGACAGAGTCTTGGGGTAACCCACTCTGGCCCCCGTCTGTCCCTCTCTTGGAGAGAAGCTTTCTTTCCCTCAATAAATACACTCTGCTCTTAATCTCCATTGTTCCTAAAATTCATTCTTCAATTTTAGAGAACACGAACTTGAACTTTTCCCAGATATCGTTTGGGTTGGGAGTTTTTATTTTCCTGTATCAACATCATTCACTTTAAGGATACTTCCTAAAAATGAAGCAAAATAATTCCAATGATGTTTCATTTATCAACTTTGTCACACAGAGAAAAGTTTGGAAAAGGGGGTCTCAGGAATAGAGCCTAGTTCAGTGTTTCCATTCCTGAGAAAAACAAAAAAAAGTGGTTAACCAAAAACTATATATATATGATATGTATTCATATGGTTATCCTCCATCTGAGTACATAGGGAATTTAAATTCAGTTGTGAATTGTATATAGAATCTCTCTCTCTCTCTCTCTCTCTCTCCCCATTACCTCACATTTCTTTCTTCACTATAGTCAGTATGTTATGAAATACTTCTCTATAATTTATTCCTTCTACCTGAAAGTTTGTATTATTGGAACAGTATCTCTCCACTGCGGAGAGATGGTATAGCACATGCACAATAAGTTGTTCCTCTCTTACGACAAATTAAAACTGACATAGAAGCACAAATTTACAGGCAGAATCTTTATAGTTTTGGAGGAACAGAAAATAGAGAAGAGATTATGGCCTATGGGGAATAATAGCTGAAGGAGACAGAAATCTACTGAAGATCAGATTGACCCATTAACAAACAATATGACACCACTGGGTGGGCTATAGACTGGTGAGTATCTATTGGCTCATAAGTATAGCACTTTTTAGAGACTTTATTCTGATATGTTAAGGGTTCTGCTCCTAATGTAAGATATGGATCTGTAGGCATTTTCACTTTTGAACATGTTACGGTGCCTCCCTAATGATACAGTATGGCTTGCATTTGCCATGATAGGACTAGTACGTCAAGGAAGGGTCATTCCTAAATTGTTTTACAAGGGAGGACAGAGATAAAGAGCATATCTTCACGTTTGTTATGAAAAGTCTTCAATCTTCATGGACTAGGACCCAAGAAACCCTTCTACCTCCTGCATGATCAGGGTCCTGAGAGATTAAATCTTTCCTAACCTTAAGGAGGAACAAGGGATAAAGATCTTGTATAATTGTACCAATCTGGCACAGAAGAGTCGTTCTGACATTCCTCAGGACTAAGAAGCATCTCTCACTGCTTGGTCTAATGAGGACAAGACTGAGGGTGTGTGGAGGTAACTGAAGCTGGAGATTGGTCATATGTGTGAGAGCTAGACAGTGCCAGATGACTAAAGAAGTCAAGCTACATTAGTCTTGAGAAAAGCATCCTGCCTGGACAATTCAGTCATTAGTTGCTAGGCAACCTGTGTCTTGTGCTATTAACTCTGCCAAGGTATAAGAACACCCCTACTGTAGTTGTTCAGGTCTTCTTACCCGTCTGGTAAAGAGGCTCCACCTGATCCAGCTCTGGTCTCTTATCTAGCTTTTCCTCATCCCCACCACAGTTCCTCCCCATGGTACACGGACAGTCCAACAATTCCCTACAGATAGTATAGGTGCTCAGCCTAGAATGGTTTGAAAACCAGAAATGAGCACCATTTTGACTTGGAACTCATGATCTCTGAGAGATAAAAATGTAAAAAACATGTTAAACATGTAGGATTCAGTAACTAAAAGTAGAATTACAGAAAATAGTGCCCCAGAAAGTGATAGAAACCATGTGAAATGATGTACCTTAACATAAACCTTTTGTAGATCCCTTTGGCTATACTGATGTAGATATTTTCTTACTACTAACCTCCATATAACATGAGATTTTTATTACAAATTATAGCAGATGAAGTTAAAGAGCACATGGAGACTTCCTTGTTTTGTCAATAAGAATTTAATGTCTTTCTACACTAAAAATTAAAGGCTATAAAAGCCCAAGAAATAAGCCAAATGAAGACATCTATGTTCTTGTATTATTACCATTAAGATGCTTATTATGGCCTCAGGAACTAGGATCTGGCCAAAACATACAAAAGAGAATCAGTTTATATTGCAAATGTAGCAATGCTTGAGAGCTAGACTATTTATACTGATATTTTTATTCTGTAGAGAGACCTATGCAAAAAAAAAAAAAAAAGATCTTTACCAGAGAGTTACTTGAATATACATCATAATAACATAATGACAATATACTAAAGAAGGATGAAGGGTACATTTTTAGAAAACCAGCTGTGGCTAGGAATCTAAGTCAAGATTGGCAGGTTAGATTGACACAGGTGTGGCCGGAGAATGTCGGAACTCCATAGCTTTTTTAATGAACATTGACCACTGGGGACTTTCATGAGTAGGTCTAGTGCAGTTTTGAAAGCCCATTTTTATGAGCTCTAAGGGTTTTTGTATTACTATTAATCTTTTTTTTTTCACTCGGTGTTTAAATGTAAGTCAAAATAAAACCTGTATCATTTAAAACAAATGTTTCTTTTTCATGTTAATTGTCCACATAGGATCCTCACAGGTTACATGAGGAGACACATGAGTAGCTTCTAGGTTTTTTTTTTTTTCTATCATTTCTGTTGTCTTCTGGGATGGGTTCAAGGTCTTGGTGACAACATGGCTCTCCTTGGAAGCATGGGCCATCCCACTCTCTGCTGACCCACCATTTTGCAGAATGAACATGGGCTGGTTCCTGGTCTCTGGGTTCCTCAAAATTTCATTGATGTTAAGGTTGGGTAACTGAAGTTGCAGGCCACTTTTAGAAGACTCTTGCAGTTCTCTGAATATCACCTCACCTTAGAGATCAAGAGCCAAAATGTTCGCTGTCTTTATCCTCTTTTGAATCTTCCTTAGCCTTGGTCTCCAAGGTTCAGGATTGAACATCCAGAAAGCTAGTTACAGCAACCTTGGAGTAAAAGTATTGAGTTTTAACCCTAACATAATTTTATGAGGACATTAAGATCACTGAAATATAAAATGAATTTCATCTCTCCAAATAATTCATAAAGCTCCATCTTAACATATTAACTTAATATATTACCTTAATACTTTTATACCTTAAAAGCATTACAACTATCATTTAATTATAAATTGTTATATAACATATACAAATTTGTTTTTAAAGTTGGTAATTTTGAAGAACAAATGGAATGTAAAAAATAAAGCCTTTTTTAGAGTGTATTTGTATACAAGTGTACTTTTTATATAACTAATGTTCAATTTTAATAATTAGAGTGGTACTATTGTTTAACATGCTTAGTTTTTAAACGTATCTAGTTTTCACAGTACAGTTAATAATAATTAAGCTTGAAAACGTCTGTCTACATAATTTTAGTTTGAAAAAAAACCAGTAATGTGAAGTGTTCACCTAAGCTTTGCATTTTATGAAGCATATGCATTTGGGAAGCAAGAGTACTTTGCAAACACAAAGAAGCCCAAGGACTGACATAATAGCCAGAAAGAAATATTTACATATTAACTAAGCTTTTGCTTATGAGATGAAACTTCAAATCATTCAATATTTCTTCATATGTTAAAAGGGGTATGTGGACCAATTCCTCCCAAAGAATGTCAACATTACGTATTACAAGCATGTCTAGAAAAATATAAAATAAGAGAACATTGACAAAATATAAAGGACAGGTTTTGATCTCCAAGTATAGGAAAAGTGACCACAAATAGACCCATTACCTCAAATAGAAGTTTATCTTAACTATACAGCAAAAATAAGGGACTCCACTGTATATACCACATTTTCTTTATTCTTTGATCTGCTGGTGAGCAGATGACCTGTTTCCAAGATTTACTATTATGAATTGTGCTACTGTGAATATAGGTATGTATATATCATAGCATTGTGAAGACTTTAATTTTTTCAAGAATGTATCTAGAAAGACAATAGCTGAGTTAAATGGAACCTCTAGTTTTAGATTTTTTAGAGGAATCTCCATACTGCTTTCCATAGTGGTTGTACCAATTTTTATTCTCACTGTAAAATGGAACCTTACTCTGTCAAAAACCAGGATAAATGGATGCACCATGAGAGTGTAATCTTAAATAAACTAAACCTGACACCACATTTTAAATATCACATTGTTTCTCTGGTAAGAAAAATCCAAAATGTTACAAGAAAGAAGATAGAGGCAGAATATTAGGAAGGAGGAAGAACTTTTTCAGATGTGAAGAACAAAAGACCAAGGAGAGGAGGGAAGGAAGGTAAGAGAAGGTTGGAGGAATGGAAATAGAGGTTTTGTAAATGTGAAGGAGGTTTGGAGAGAAGGGAGAGGGAAGGAGCAAAACAGATTAAAAGGTGTTGTGTATGTGTATAGACTTACTCATGAATGTGGTCTTTAATTACTGAGCACATGAACTAATTTTAAAAAGTTAAGGCTAAAAAGGACACATGATTACTTAGAGACAGTAAATGTTGACCAGCAATCAAATGGCAGGACTGTCTAAAAGGCAGGGTATGTTTTTGATTGAACTTTCATCTGAATGGAAGAAAATATAAATGGCAGAAATATCAAATATTTTCCTGACCATTTTATATCTTTAAAGTCCAAATGCAGTGCATATTGTATGAAGAAAGTATGCATTGGTTACTTTTCATTCACTACACTTACGCATATTTAGTTTTACAAATTTTCGCACACTAAGACAGAGCACAGGCATACAGCATACTTAGATCTCAGATGTGTAACACATCTCTAATTCCAGATGTATACTGTGTAAAACACACTAAAATAACCTAAAATACTTGCTTGTTTAACCAGAGTCCTAAAGTAATCATTTAAAATGATTCTAAAACAATGGATGTTTAAATAAATCTTAATTGAAAATGTGACAGTCCAAATCATCTTGATAAAAATAACTTTTGTAAATTATTACCAAGACCAGATCAGAACCTTAAGAAAAGCTCTTCAGTTTACAAATACAATTTTTAAAAACTTTTGTCTTTTAAAACTTTCATGTATCTGTTTAAATATTCTTAAAACCTTTCTTTACATGTGAAATCCTTTCTGCTCCAAAAGAATTTCTGTATTATTTAAATGATCTTACCAAAAATATCCCAATACCAAGAATTTTTTACATTTATTAACTTCCTACTTAATTACTTTTTCCTGCCTTAACATCTTAAATATTCATTTGAAACAGCTCATGCAAATATTTTGAAATTTGGATAAATTACTCCTTTTATTTAGTAAGATAAAATATTTTATTCCTTTGTCATATATTTCAGTTCTAACATTTAGCAATCTCAAGGCCCAGGAATAAAACAAGCTTAAAACTATTTTTAGAAAGTGTATTTAATACATCTAAATAGACTGTCTTTTTATACTTTAAGCCAAGAACTTAAATTTATATTTTGCATCTATTGACGTTTTATTGTAAATAACAGTATATTTTTAATTACTAGTCTTAACAATGAATTTTTTAATTATACAGTTTATAAGGAAATTTCTACAGAATTTGATAGGGAGTTTGTCATATAGACACATCATATATCATATCCTCGCTTAGCAACATGTATATACATTAACAAATAACATATATATCCTTTATGTTGCAGATGTTAGAGTTTTTATTTGCAAGTTTTGTGTAAGGTTAAGATCACCATTTTTTGTGCAATGGCTGTACTATAAAAAGTCCTCCTTTAATTCTTTTCTTCCTTTTAAACCAAGTTTTAACTCTTCCATTTCAGTTAGAGCTAGCCAGCATCATCAGCAAGCAACTTTCAAGGACCAGTTTTCTAGTAAAGACACCAAAATCTTAACAGCTTTATGTGTTGTCCAGAGCAAGTTTATGTGAGGAAAGTGTTATGGGGCAAAAAAAAAATTGTTTTTCTTGCTTCTTAGCATTTCATGTCACCAATAGAATGGATATCTCCTTTTACCAGTCTCAGAAAGTTGCAAATGTTGAGGGGTTTGTGTCACCTCAAGGTTTTGGGGTACAGCCCCACATTTATACCTCTCTGGTGAGTGATTAGAGTTCCTTTTAACACAGCAACAGTGTTCTTCGAAGGTAATTCTCTATGAGCCCCCTCCCTTGCCAGGTGAGGCAGGAGATTAGGGAACAGCAGACTGGCTGGAAACAGGATATAGTGTATAACCTGAGCCAGAATAGAGCAGAGGCTGATCAACAGGATGTTTTCTGTCTCTCACAGCCAGGATGAATTGACAGAACAACTGTCAATGGACAGGATCTGGGATGATATAAAAGGAAATGGCCTTCCACTTCACCATCATTGAGATCTTGCTCTTTACTGTCCCCCTGCCTTTGTGGTGGCCTGTTCTGCTTGTGGGACATATCTCTTCTTGGTCTTCGGTTTTCCTCACCACTTTCTTTTCTTCCTTTTTCTTTACTTTTCCATTTTTCTTCTTTTAGCTTAAATAAAATTTGCATTTATGGATTAATCACTTGTCCCAGACAATTCTTTGGATTGGAGAGAAAAAGCCTAGAATCAGTGGACACCATGCTGTCCTGCAACAATGGGATCAGTCAACCCTTGACCCACAACAGCTCTGTTAACTTCTTGGTCACCTAGAACCACACAGTGGGGGGAAGAGTAAGCATTTGCCTGTTTTTTATTTGATTGTTTTTGGTTCTGAAGACCTTCATGTAGATAAGTTTCTAACAGGAATGTTGCTACCAACTGTCAAAGTTTTTCAGAACTGAAGGAGTCACTATCCATAGACACAGACTTAAGGGCCAGAATTCTCTTTAAGAGGCACCAAGGCAGAAGGACAGGAACAGCATTAGCATCCTTTATTTTTGTGCAGATAGAAATCTTTCTAAATAACCTGGCTTATCTGTTGACCTTCTTTTCCTTGCTAGTCAACTTCACAAAGCTACAGCATGTAAGTTTCCTAGTTAAGTGGTTAGAAAAAGAAAAAAAAAGTTGAGAACTTCAGAGAAGGAGGGTAAGAGTGAGGAAGGAAAGAAAAAAACGAAATCATCTAGGAGACTGGAATGCTTTTGTATGTGGCAGGAGATTGAAGTCCAGTCTTTCATCTGAAACCCCTGGAAGAATCTTGTACTCTGAGATTCCAGTATTCTAACTATGACCACCTGTCTCCTAAATAGTACAAGTGGGGCTATGGGACACTCCCCTCCACTTCTCTGCACATAGGCGCCTCCCAGGGCCAACCTCCCTGCCCTTTGTCCTGAGCCAGGCATGACGGAACACTGTTCTAAATCCCAGGAACTGAAGGCAGAGATGAGGAGGACAAAGGCCCCTGAGCACACCTTGAAAAACTCTAAAGTCCCAAACCAAGACCCTTGGGGGCCAGCCCTTCCTGCTTGACCTAAAATGACCTTTCTTCACTTAAAATTTGTTAAAGTTTCATACATACTGACTGGATCTCACACATCCAAACATGTTATTTTGTGAGCCTGCTGCTTCCTTCCTTTCTTTACTTTGAATTTCTCTTAGCACATAGGTATCATGTGCAATTATCACATTCATCATAGGAAAGTCATAACTAATTTGTCTTAATTCTTCTATTTTCTCATCCCCCTTTACGCTCTTCAACTGTCCATCCTCTCCTCCTTTACAAAAGCTTTGTTTCCATTTTTTGTCTTCTATTCTTTTTTCTCAACCACTTCCCCAGCTTTGATCCCCTCCCATTTGAGCATATTCTCCCTACTTCCCACTTCCCACTAGCTATCCTCTGGTTTGCTCCCCATTTATGCCTTGGGTTTATTATGCAATAGACAAATGTGATATGTAAACTTGTGTGGTGTATCTGATTCATTTCATTTAACACATCCACTTATAGCACCTTGAATGATGGGAACGGACATATGCAGTAACACAACTGATATTACTCAAAGCCCTGTCAACCACATTGTCATTCACACTCTGAAAGACTTAGTGGAGGGTGTTCTTGAGCGATGACAACATTTTATCTCCTTTATCTGACCGCTCCGTCAGTGCTCATGCCATTGTTCTTTCCCCAGGTATGAACCCGCCTGTTCTGAGTACACATTCAACTTTTACACTTAATTAAACGTAGCTGCTTTTGCTTTACCACTGTGTGCAATCTCTGATACTTTGTTCATCCTTCACAAGAACCTGGGAATTTTCCCCTGACCTCTTTACTGATGGAACACTCCTGTATCCCTCATTTGAACAAGGAGCTTTCTTATAGTTTGTGTGTACAAAGGACAGCCAATGTCCCAGCTAAAAGAGGAGCTACAAGAGAAACCTGTAACAGGTACTATTCCATATGTACATATTCCAGGATATTTCTTTCTGATGAATTACTCTCTACTTAAGAAAATAATGTCTAAAGGAGCTAGCTTTTAATAACATTATAATATACAAGAATTCAATGACCACAATCTCAGGCACCAAATAAAAGAAGATTCAAATGAATGCTAAATCAGAGCTAAATTAGAAAAATCTAAAAATATCTGGTACTGTTTTCCTATCAGGCAATAGAAAAAAATAGGCATAAAGGGCACATTGTATTTCTTCTTGCGAGTCACCAGAATTAACGTGGACGTGCATAAAAAGTGTGACTCATGTCTGTGGACCATGCTCTGCAGGGTGCTATTATTAGACAGACTCAGTAAATCATACATTATACAAAAAATCAGAGACATGCGTTCCCTGCTATTTACTGGGAATCACTGAATATCTACTTAAAATAAAAGTGCCTCTCAAATTAGCAGAACTACACATGCAAAGGAAAGTGTTACAGTATATAGAAGCAAGGGAAGGATGAGTATGTTGTGTGACCAAACTTAAAAGTTTAAGTCTTTCTGGAGTGAATGAGACCACCCTGGACATGACATGAAAAGGTGAACCCAATTTGTTGCAAAACCATTTGTTTGGGGGATGAAATTGTATTTTTTTTCTTTAGTAAAGTGAAATGAAGTTAAAAAGAATTTTTTGTGTGTAATGCTATACCTTCAAAATGTGCCATTTACATTATTTAATTTAGAAACTTGTGGTCCTAGAAAGAAAAAAAAAATACCTAAATAATTTTTATTTTGAAAAAACTCATTTCAGATAGTTTATTTCATTAATTCAATTTTTAGATAGAGTTTATTTTAATTCAATTTTTATCTTCCTAACTCATGTAATGTTTGAGTTCTGTAAGTAATTCTAGATACCAGCTAAATTATATATTAAGAACTTTAAGAAACTTACCTTTAAAAATAAGAAAAAGTCCATAATATCCAAAGCAGTTTACAGATTCAATGCAATTCTCATAAAATTACCGATTATATTCTTCATAGAAGCAGGAGAAAACAATCATTAAACTCATGTGGAAGCACAGAAGCCTCTAGCAAAAGCAATCCTGACAAAGGGAAAAAGCTAAAATTATCACAATACCTGAGCTACAGAGACAGAACTGTAGAAACCGAAGCAGCATGTTATTGGCATAAAAACGGACACATAAAGCAAGGACACAGCTGATAGATACCGGAAATAAACTCTCAAAGCAAAGAAAGGATATTCTGTTAACAAAATAGTGTTGGGCAAACTGAACAGGCATATACTTGATGCCTATTGCTCATTCAAAACAAACACCCTGAAAAATAGACATAAATCCTGGTGCAGTTCTAATATTTCAGAACTAAAGCTATAAAGTACTAAAACTAATAGGGGAAATACAACATTGTTACAAGTAATCTTTTCTTAGACAACTCCACAAGCAAAGGGAAGAAAATAGCAAAACAATAGACAAATGGGATTGTATCAAATGGATCCTTCAAGCATCAAAGAAAACAAACTGCAGAATAAATGACAACTTATAGAATTGAAGAAAACACTTGCAAACAGTTAGTCTGATGAGGATTAATATCATAAATATACAAGGCTAAAATATGAGCATCAAAGAAAACAATCCCCACTTAATTTAAATCAATGAGGAGGATAAATCGCAATGTTACGTGTATGCATGAGTATGCAAAAATGAGAGCCATTATTCTGTGTAACTAATACAAACTAATAAAACAAATGAGGTGGGTGTTGTGGTTACTTTTCTCCTGTTGCTGAGACAAAATACCGGACACCTCAAATTAATGAAGGAAAGGTTTATTTAGCTCACAGTTTGTGGTGGTTTCAGTTCATACTTGGCTGGCTCCAAGGCACAGAGGCACACGGCAGAGAGAAACAGTTGATGGCAGCAGAAAACAGCAAAAGCAACAAGAGCAAAAAGGAAGGAGCAACAAGCAGCTTCTTTCCCTCCCTTACACTGTGCGCAAACTTCCCACTGCAGGGCGGGTATATCACTCACACCCATAATCTCAGCATTGGATTGTGAACCAGTCATAAACTCTAGAAGCCCACCCATAACTACATGAGGATTTGGGGGGGACATCCAACACAAATCATAATAGTGGGCAAGCAAGTTCACTAGGTATTTTTCAAGGGTAAAACCACAAATGGCTGAAGCATATAAAAACATTCAATATCATTAACACTCAAGGAAATACTAATTAGAAAGCAGTAAGATACCAAGGCAGTGCTTTTGTGAAAAATGCAAACAAATGCCCTGAAGACATGCAGAAAAGGGAAGCCTTATGCACTATGGTAGAAATGTAAATTAGTGCAGCCATTAGCAAAAGTGTGGTGGTTTCCTTAATAAACTACAAACAGATCTATTATATGACACTGCTTTTCACTTCTACTCTGGGAATATATGCAAGGGAAACAAAATCAGCCTATCAAAAATATAATCACCTGTGTATTTATTTTAGCTGTATTCATGGTATTCAAGACGTGGTATTAACCTATGTATCCATCCATGCATAAGTCGATAAAGAACATATATATAAACAATGCGACAGTATGCAGGCATGAAGAAGAGTAAGGTGCTGCCATTTACAGAAAAATAGATAGAACAGAGGACGGTATAGGAAGTGAAGTAAGCCCGGAACAGAAGTGTAAGGAAGAGCTGTGCGTTTGCTCTCAAGCACACAATCTGTGAGAGAGGTGACCTGTGCGTAGCTCAGCCAGAAACTGCAGGGATGAGGACAGTGAGAACCTGAGGTGGACTGAATGGCAGGTGCTGGAAATAGTTGGATAGAAGGAACACCTTCTAAAATTTCACAGTACTGGAGGTGCATTATAGGTCATAATAGCTCATCATATATTTAATAAAAAAACTAGAAGGAATGAGTCAAATATCCCAGACATAATAAATGATAAGAAGATGGAAAAGCAATTTTAAAATACAATTTTAACATACAAAGCTGTGCTTGACCTCAGAATCTAGGGCTTCCTGATGCATATTAACTGGGAAAGGATGCATTTCAAAATCAATTCCTCAGTGTTAAAATATATATATATATATATTCAGCACCTCAACATGTAAATCAAAACCAAAGTCAAGGGGATGTTGTGTGCTTCTTGATTTGCCATATAATTATGTCTTAATATCAATGTTTCCTAGTATTGCTATATGTCTAGATTGTTTTCCTTTGGATTTTTGTTTTCTGTCTCTTTTTAAAAGTGTTTTTGCTCCAAAGGATGTGACTCTAACCACTCGTAGTAAAATTAGCATTAAGTTCTTTACAATTTTGTCTCTGAGCACTTCCATATTTGAATTTTTTATTTAAATTTGCTATTTCTCATCCTCTAAGTATCTTCATTAAAAGTGCATTATAAATTCTGAACAGTCGGTTGTATGGATACCTTTCAATAATCTGATTTTAGGTAACATTTTATTCTGAACCCTAATTCTATTGATGTTCTTCTTACATTTCTGTTTGACAATAAAATTTTAATTCATAAGTGGTTTCCTCCTTTCAAGTAAGAAATAGCCTCTTTATACTAGATGCACTTCAAATGGCCAATTAAATTAAGAGCTCATTCTGGGAAATTGGGTGGAACTATAATATTGTGCGGGAGGTTAATATCATGTCCTTGTTGAGGAGATATCAAAGTTGATCTTATCGTGTTACAACCTTATTTTGGTCAAGAGCTCAGCATGCACATCTAGGTTGCACTAATGAATATCTGCAGGTGATAGGCAAAGGACCATTGGTACAGAAATAAAAGATACAAAGTTGTTCTTCACTGCTATTCCCAAGAAAATAACACCTAGTGCTTAAAAGGCATAGAAATGATGAGGATAGTTGTTCATTTGTTTATTCAAAAATGTTTAATACTTATAGGCACAGCTTAGTTTAGTAATACTATATCTTACTCTGTGTTTATGAATATTAGAATATAAAATAACATGCTGCCTATAACAGCTATAATTTCAAGCTTAAAGGGACTTTAGAAAGCATAAGGCATGTTCAGGATTGTATGGCCATAGAAATAAAAAAGGCTTTAAAGATCATTATAGTCTAATACTTTCTTAAGCAATCGAGCAAGAAATGGCAGAATATCTCAAAGACATTTTTGACTACAGCAGAAAAAGAGGTAAGATTAGTTTTGTTATTTTGCAGTACTTTCTCTTGTTTAGCTTTTTAGAGCATAGATACTATTAACATTCAAGAGCATTTTGTGAAGATTTGCTCAGAAATAAATACAATTCATAAAGGATCAAGAGATTACCCAGGAAATTAGACATGGCACTGAAATCATGCATCTTTGGGCACCTGTAAGGCCCTGAAGCTCTAGGGGTCGGTCTTGTCCTGATGCTTCTTCTTCCCACTCTCACCAGTGATTCCAAGGTCAAAATTCTGGGTCAAAATACAAGAAATCTCACCACGTAGAAAACCTCAACGAATCCTTTCATTTAACTTTTATGATTAGAAATTCGATGTTACAACATTCATTGGTGAAACACCAACGTTTTTAATGAGTTCAACAGCTTAATTGCTGTATTAAGACCATATAATTCACAAAACTTCCATTACAATATAACAAAATTCTAGATTTTTAAAATTGGTCTCTTCTTTGTATAATTTTCTTGAGTATTTCAATGTATTATAGTAAATATTAGATGCCAAGTACATGTAGATTGTCTGATGAACTCATCATCTGTCTTTTTAACAAAAACAGCAATAAAATAACATTAATGATATTACATATTTATTAATTATTCCTAACTGCTGTTATTCTTAAATTTTCTACTGTATTAATGTATTTAATTTCACAATGACTTTAGGAAGTTGAATGTTATTATCCTCCTCATTTCAAAATTAATTGAGGTACATAAATCTGTGTAATATTTATACAGCCAAAATACAACAGAATATAATCCCAATAAATAATCCCTGCAGTAAATCACACTGCTTCATAAAAATAAAGAGTGACTCAGGATAAAATTTATTCTCATCATTCTCATAGACTTTTTTAAGTAAATATGAAAGAAATAACATTTCTTACAGACAAAAATTAAGACAAATTTTAACTGCTTCAGTGGGCAAGTACTTATAGCAATCTAATATTTACTGAGATTTTTATTAAAACACCTCAGGACTAACAACTCTGTTAGCAAAATTTCCCTCCAGCTTCACCACAAGTACAGTTGTTCAACCTTTCCTTCATCATTACATGGCCAATGCAATGAACCTAGCAATCACCCTTAGTGATATTATTTCCTTCATGGCTCTTTATCCAGCCCAACTTCAAGATCATTGGTCATTTCTCCAAAATGTAACCTTGTGCCTCACACTTGTGCCTCTGTCCTACTCTAAAATCCTCACTCCTTTTCCCGAACTGGCATTGAGTTTAGTGAAATTGGTTTTTTTCCCTTGAAATTTGGCCCCTGGGGGACCAGACCGATGTATTATAAACTGCCTTGGTGAGTTTTCACTCCCATGGAGAGGGTCTGAACTTCCCCAGCCTCACCTACTCTCAGCACTCGCACACGTTTTTCAAAATTCTCCTCATCTTGGCTTTGGAACTTGCTCCAGGAAGTTTAAAAGACTCATTGTTCTGTTCCCATTCTGATCTAATCTAACGATTTCCTTTGCCAACTCACCTTCAGTAGCATTTTATTGAAGAAAACTGCCTTTTTCTCAAGTTTTTCTACCCCCATTCTTATTTCATTCCAAACACAATCCTTTATTTCAGTCTCTCTTGTACAACAAAAACATAAAAAATATCAAAGCAGAGAATGATAATGGCAAGTGGGAAAATTTCAACTTTCAAACCGGGAAAATGATCAAAGGGCGGGAAGGTGGGGGAGAAGTGGAGGGAAAAGACTTGTGATGTGCTGTGCGTTTGTAGCAACCCCATAAAGAATGGGGTCGTTATGTATGCAAGCATGTATTACTACAAACTAAAAATAGACAAAAAAAAATGGAGAATAAAATTTTATAAAACACTCTTTAACATCACTCATTTCTATTTAGTGCTGGAACTTCACTGACCCTTTCTCCCCACTGTCATCGGAACTGACCTGTCCCTTGCTACTTCTCCAGAGCAAGGAAAACAAAGAAAACAATACACTGACTTTTGAATAAAAAATAGAAACACAAGAACTGCTCCATTAGATTACATTATGCAGCTTTAAATTGCTTAGCTGTCCTGAAGAGGTAAATTATTTTGGTCAGAGTACTTGGATGGCAGAGTCTGAAGAGAAACCGCCTTAGGACCGCTTTGTAGGTCGGAACATATTGTCATGTAATCATGTTACCTTTCCAGTACTGGAAAACAAACTCTGAAGAATGCCTGGGAAGCTCATCTTTGGTTTTCAAAATTTTATATTACAGCCAAGGAGACACTGGAGATATATAAGAGTCAAACTATAAAGACCGAGAACTTGAAGCAGGTGTAAAACACCGAGCATTTTTAGCAGCTCCATCTCCCGCCGCCCTCCCAGCCAGGTGTGGTTGCTCCAGTAGACGGAGTGATCTCTATAGATTAAAGTTACAATCTCACAATCACTGCTCGTAATCTATTTCTGGGTGTGACTCCCTGCGGCAGTGTTCCTTTGGTCTCCAGGGTTCAGTAAAAGGCAACTGAATTCCAGACTCCACGTGAGCCTGAGTTATATGATGATGACTTCGCAGCATGTTTCTTTCCAAAACGGATCACTTGTTTAAATACGTCTCCCCAGTACACTCTATAAAGAATCTAGCATAGGAAAACCAAAAGCATGTTCTCTTTTTCATATCTAACGTGCTGGAAAAAAGAATATGTAGACTCTTGTATTTTCAGTGTTGAATTTCTCTGAAAGAAAGGGCACATGTTAATTAAACATAAATGAAACACAAACATGTACAACATAAGCAATGTTGAAGCCTGTATCGCCTCAAACCCAGCTGAAATCTCATTTAACTGTGTTAATAAGTTACATAATTTGCATTAATTTATTCTAAATTATTGATAACTTATTTATGTATTTAACAACAGATGATTATCCTATGACACAGACTTGAAGGAAAAAAAACAAAAAACAAAAAAACTTTTGTTTTAGTCCAAATGTCTTAGTAGCCATATATTTGGTCAGGTTTTCAGATGGACAACTGACATCTTTATAAATGCTGCTTTCCATAACAGCTCATGAAACAGAGTTCCTAATATATTTTATCATTGCCTATTGTTCAAATACGTAGCCATAAGCACTGAGAATTTTTCCTTGGAATCTGTTTCACATAGCAAGCAGTGGTGTCACCAGGTGGAGAGGGCTCCCTACAAGGGATCTATCTGAGGAAATGAAAGAAAAACAAAAAAAAAAAAAAAAAAAAAAAAAAAAT
>PVLD010018254.1:5557-39626 GCA_004027595.1 Dinomys branickii | reverse complement strand
GATCAACAGTCTGACTAAATTTGCATGTCTGTATATGGGTCCATACATCTACAATTCGAAGATATCAATGGATAAATCAACAACTACTGTTGAGACCATATCACCTTGTCTATAGATTAGTTGTGATTGTACTATTTTCTATGATAATGGGTGTCTGTTTGTCAATATGTTTTTGTACTTTTATGTTTCTAAAATAAAAAAAAAAGAGCCTAGAAACCATATTTACACTCATATGAAAACAAAATCAAACAATGAGGGAGAAAAAAACAAAACAAAAAGAAAGGCACGAAACAACAAAAACAAAGGAGAGAGAGAGAGAGAGAGAGAGAGAGAGAGAGAGAGAGAGAGAGAGAGAACTTCCAGTTTTGTCTCTGCTATCACTGTTAGACAGCATACAGAGGCACAGCCCTAATCCATTCAGATATATCCCAGAAAACCAGCAGTAGCTTTTTTTTCAAGGTGGTGAATAATCTTAGTAAGACTGCATCTTCTGACCAAGACCAGACTCATTCAGCCTGGAGCTGTCAGTGTACCTTCCATAGACCTGAGTCCAGCTGGGAGCCACTAGATGGAGCTAGCAGCTGCTATGAGTTCTGAACTCAACTGGCCCTTCTTCAAGATGGTTTCCAGCCAACTGCTCTCTAACAGGATGATTGAGCCATCAGCACTCACTACCAGCTAGTCCACTGTCTTGGTTACTTTACTCTTGTTGCTGAGACGAAATACCCAACACCCAAAATGAAGAAAGGAAAGGTTTATTTAGCTTACAGTTGGTGGAGGTTTCAGTCCATACTTGGCTGCTTCAGAGGCAGAGTGGCACATGGCAGAGGGCAAACTTCATGGCAGCAGAGCACAGCAAAAACAACAAGAGCAAAAGGGAGGAATGGCTGCAAGCAGCCTCTTTCCTTCCCTTCCCTTGTAAACAGCCTACCCCCACCCAGGGGGTGTGTACCTCTCACGCAGTCTCCATGCCCTCCTCTTCCACAGGCTCAGGATGTATACAAAGTAAGCACCCCGGCTTCCTGCTGAATCACTCAGCCAAACCTCTAGACTCCCCAAGTTGACACAACATATCAACCATAGCATCCATTCTTACATATCCACAGCTCCCCTCCACTGCTATGTCTCTCCATGGAGGCCTCTGGGGTCACCGTCAGTTATCATGTCTACCATTTTGAATAGCTCCTTTTGCTTAGTGAGTCCTCTCTGAGTGAGAAGGCACCACTAGCTACCTCCTTCCTCTTTGTTGAAATTTCTCCCTTCATTCTCTCTGGGGGCTTTAATTCATGCCTGAGATCCTTCTTGGGTCCAGGGTTCTACTTCCTTCCTTCTCATCTTACTCACAGCGCTATATTCCAGCATCTGGATGACAATATTCACTTTTTTTCCTGCTTGCCACTGTGCCGTCTTGGTATCTCCCCTCCTTTTCGTTTCTTATACATATTCCTTTTATTTTATTGTTTTTCCTGATTTCTCTGGCTAGTGTTTCACAAAGTATGCTGAACAGAACTGGTAATAGCACACATTTCTGTCTTGTTTCTGATTTTAGAGAGAAAGCTTTCCATTGTTCTCCATTTAATATGATATTGGCCTTTAGTTTGTCTAAACAACTTTTATCAGATTGGGATACATCCTTCCATACCTATTTTCTTCAAGTTTTCTTTATCATCAATGGATGTTGGATTTTGTCAGAGGTCTTTTCTGCATCAGTTGAGATGATTATGTGGTTTTTGTCTTGGTTCAGTTAGTGTGGTGTATTACAGTTATTGATTTATATATTGAACCATTTCTGAATCCTGCTTGGTCATGATGTATGATCTTTTTGATGATTACTTGATTCTGTTTGACAGTATCTTGTTGAGAATTTTTGCATCTATATTCATTAAGAGATTGACCTGTAGTTCTCTTTTTTGGTTGGGTCTTTGTGTGGTTTTGAAATTAGGGTAATGTCAGCTTCCATAAATGTCTTTGGGAGTACTCCTTCCATTTCAGTTTCATTAAAAAGTTTGAGGAGTATTGGAATTAGATCTTCCCTAAAGTTCTTTTAGAATTTCTCAGTGAACTTTTGGGATCTAGGAAAATTTGGGTGGTAATTTTTAAATGATTTTCAATTTCATTATGTGATAATGGGTTACTCAGGACTTTTATATTTTTAAAATTCATTTTATCCTTACTTTCTGATTTTTTCTTTCCTTTCCTTCCTCTCTTTCTTCTCCCTAGTTCCCTTTTCTTTTGAACAATTAATTACTAATTTGCCTTTTTATTTTTAATTGCATTCATTCATTAATTTGGGTCTTTTTTGGTACATTTGTCTAGGGATTTACCTACTTTGTATATTTTTTCAGAAATCAGCTCTTTGATCTGGTGCTTTTATTTCTTTTAGTCTCAATTTCGTTAATTCTACCCTGATATTTATAATTTGCTTCTTTGTTCTAGCTTTGGATTTTGGTTGTGTTTATTCATTTAAGAGCTTGAAATGCATTGTTAGGTTATTTATTTGGGCACTTTTTCCTATGTAAGCATTCATTGTTATAAACTTCCCTCTGAGGACTGTTTTCATTGCATTCTATAGGTTCTGATATGTTGTACTAGCACTATCATTTTATTCTATAAACTGTCTAATTTCTCCCTTGATTTCTTTTGTGATCCATTGTTTATTTAAGAAAGTATTTCTAGTATTCATGCACTTGTATAATTTGTTTGGTTTCTTTTGTTATGGATTTCTAGTTTCATTGCACTACAATCTGGTAATATGCATAGTATAATTTTGATTCTTTTGCCTTTCCTTAAGCTTGCCTTATGGGCTATCATGTGGTCTATTTTGGAGAAAGTCTCATGTGCTGCTGAAAGGAATGTGTATTCTGTTGTAGTTGGGTATAGATATTTGTTTCAAGGTTTGGTTCAAGTCTGGTTTTTGTTGATTTTGTTTTTTGTCTAGTTGATCTATTTTTGACTAGGGCATTGAGGATCTCCACTGTAATTGTGTTGGGTTTTATCTGTTTTTTTTTATGTTGTTGTAAACAAACTCGCAGCTGTTGTGATTTTTTTTTTTATGTTTAGTGTTTTTTTAAAAATGATATTGAGAATCCTGGTATTTGGTGCATATATGTTTATAATTGTTATTTTTGCATGTTGAGTGGTTCCCTTAACCAATGTGTAGTGACCTTCTTTGCTTCTTCTGATCAGTTTTGGCTTGAAATTTACATTGTCTGAAATTAGCTACTCCTGCTTTTTTCCAGGTTCCTGTTGCATGGAGTATTGTTTCTCCTCCTTCAACTTTTATTCCATGAATTTTTTTGAATTAAGGTGTTTCTTGTATACTGTGTATTGCTTCATTTTGTTTTTGATCCACTTTGCCTATTTGTGTCTTTCAATTGGGGAATTGAGACCATTTACATTGACAGTGATTACTGAAAGATATTAAGTTATTCTTATCATAGCTTTATTTTCATGTTGCTAATATCCCTTCCCCTCTTTTTTCTGCTTAACTGCTCACTTTGCCTGGTATATTCATTCTATTAATTCTATTTTTGGCATATTTGGTTTCATATCCTTAAGAACATTTTGTAGTACTCTGGGTGTGGTTCTGTCCCAAACTTTTATTTCTTCCTATTATCTGTATTTTTAAATTAATTTTCTTGGCTCTTTCACAGTCTAGGACTTCCAGTGTACTGTTGAATAAAAGTGATGAGAAGAGACATTTTTGCCTTGTTTCTGAGTTTAGGATTAGTCTTTTATCACTAAATTTGAGTTAGGTGTGTGGGTTTTTATAGTTATCTTTCATCAATGTGAGGATGTTTCTTTCTGTTTCTAATTTGCTAAAGATTTTACATATCCTAAGTGTGACTGATTAATTTTTGTCAGAAGATTTTTCCACATCCACTGAGGTCCTAAGCCTTTTCTTTTTTATGAAAAATTGCATTTTTGATTTTTAAATGCTAAGCCAACTTCATATTACTAGCTCAAATCCCGGTAGATCATGATTATTTTTACATAATATATTTCATTTGCTGATATTTTGCTAATGATTTTTAAATCTATAGACATAAGAATATTGAATTGTCTTTAAAATTTTTTGTAACGTTTTTATCTGGTTCTGCTAGCAGAATATTGTTGGTCTCATTAAATGTGTTTCAATCCCTTCTATTTTCTAAGTCTATAGAGAATTGGCATTGCTCTTTTTTGAATATTTAAAATTTACAGTGAACTTACTGGGGTTGGAATTTATTTTTTGGGAATGCTTGTAGCAGCCAACTTAATTTTGATTTAGAACTACTGTATTAGGTTGTCCAGAGCTAACTTAGATCCGATTTCAAAGAATAGCCTTTGAGGGTTACTAGTGAAGGCCCAAATCTGATTGGAGAAAATGAGTCAACTTATAGGCTTGTTTGTATCCTGGCAATTGTCTCATAGCACCTCACTGCTTCTTCTCCCTGAGAATTAATCCTGCCTAGCCTGGGAGGCTCCATGCAGCTCCACTGCCGACTGGTATGCAGCCAAAACTCAAAGGAGCCCATAGGCAGACTGCTGAAGGTATTTTTCTCACAGCTCTCTGCTATTATTCTATTATTCTGTCCCCAAACCCTAGCTGTTTTGTTCTGATATCCCCATTGCAGAGACCACGGAGCCAGCCCTCTCTTCTTCATATCAGTGCTGTGGAGTGGAAAAAGCCTCCAACAAGAAGTGAGGGCAATTGTAGGGTGCGGGCCAATGTGGCACTTGCCTTCTTTGCTTCTTTGCATCCTGGGCTTCTCCTTCAATGACTGGCCCTGGACAGATTGATTATCTTTTTTTTTTAGCCTCAGTATAGGAACTTTAGCTATATTACTTTCTTGAGTTATTTCTCCTTTCCCCATTTACATTTAAGTGGAAAGAGAATAATATATATATTTTTTTCTACAAAATTATTTGGTGGCAGAAGTCTGTCACCATAGGATTGCATCATTACTGCTTCATTTTCCTCTGACCTGAAAAGAGTTGTTTGATGTATTTTTTTTTTCTGTTTTTGTTTGTAGTTTGGAGTTATTTCCAGTGGGAGGATGATTCCTTATGTGAGCGATCCTTCATGAAGAGAAGTGAAATTCCTGATAGTTAATTTTGTGATAGTTAATTTTGGAAAGAGTATTCTTTGTCCTTTATTACTAGAAATCTCTCCTAACATCTTGGAAGAGGGTTGCAAAGTGCTGCAGGTGTCCACTCTTGGAGGTGTGAAAAAGCCTCAGGAGCACACAAAGTGGTGGTGGGGATCTCCATGGGAGATGTGTAGGTTTGTGTTTTTGAGCCATGGTGTGCACTGGATACAAATGTGTGGGCCATTTTCTTCCTTTATTTGCTACTCAGTAAGGATCTAAGAATCTGTAAACATGTCTTCACTGGCAGAAAATGTTGTGTTCAGTATAGGGACTTCAGATATATTACTTGCTTGAGTTATTTCCCTTTTAACATTTAAGTAAAAAGAAAATAACGCATATTTTTTCTACAAAAGTATTTGGTGGCAGCTGCATATTTTGAATATTTGCGGAGAGGGGATAATTTAATTACAAAAGCAAACTATTCCCAGCGGCAGTTATCTGTTCTTTTACTGCTCTTTGAAACCCTCAAAATTGACTTTATGTACTGGCTAAGTCCACGAGCCCTGTGTTTTCTGGGCTCAGTTTGTATGCTGGGTTTCTTGTCTAATGATTGACCCTAGAAAGATTGATTATCTTTTTTTTATATCCTCGATTAGTACATCTATAAATTGAGGTAATAGTAACAAATACCTAAGGTCATTGTGAATAACAACACAGCTTCTGGCATAAGGACTCAGCAAATGTGAGGGTATCACTGTGGACATTGCTATGGCTGTGAATGTTTATTCATGTCGAGTTATAGTTGCAATGTAGCTTAATGAATGTGGACAGCTTTCACCAGTAAAGACAAAGGGCATGGACATACTAATCACCAGAGTGGTTTCCAAGGGAGCCCTTCCCCAGTATTGGTCACCTCTACAATAGCTGGAGAGCTTGTAAAACACGTACCTTTGCCCACCTCAAACCAACTGGGTGAGAAGAGTTGGGATAGGTATGCTTCTTATTCTCCTTGGCCAATTTTGACCCATGGCTTAGGTTAGAACCATTAGCTTATCAACCTTTCTTGCTTGGTCATTATTTGAAAAGGGAAAATTTTTGAAAAAAGTACTAATACTAAATAACAAAGTCATGTTAGTCCAAAAGGTGTTTTAATTTACTACTTTGGGCTTTATTCTACAGAGTTATTGTACCAAGCTGTTGGCTAAAATGAAAAGCAAGTTATTTTCTTTCATTTGCCGGAGACTTCCTAGTTTTGTTTTTCTTTTTGAATGGTCTCTGTGGAATCGAGCAGTGGGCAGATTCAGGTGAAGAAATCAAGAGTAGATGGCTTTGCTGCAGATGATCTGGAGATGCATGTGTTCTGCAGCCTGGGAGAAGGTAGAAGTTTGATGTAGTATTTATTATTCCGTCTTCTGCTCAGGACCTTGGGTTAGGCTCAGAGATGTTGAGAAAAGTTGCCTTCCGGGGCTCCAGGAGCTCCTGTTCATTGGGAGATTGGGCAACTCAGACTTAGCTGTAGGCATGTGGGCACAGGCCTGGGCACAGGGCGTGGGTCCCTGTGCATGGAAAGCTACTCTGCTTCCCTGAATGGCTGCTGCCCCAGCAGGAAGAGTGGAGGAACAGAGTCCCCTGGGAATGAGTGGGCCTTGGATCCCCAGGATGTCGGGGGCACTTATATGGGTCAGGGCTCCTGTCTGACTCAAATCACCCTAAGCTGCATGCCCATGATGTACTGTGGTTTGTGCCTCAGTTCACAACATAGTCCCTGTGAATGCTAGGTTCTTTTTATACATGAGGCTTTCAGAACATCTGCCAGCCCCAGGAATCTGCCACTTCTGAAGTACAAGTGGCCAGAGTCAGTGTGACTAACTACTGGAGCTTATAGTTTCATGGTCAGTTAGAAACGAGAACCTACCTGAAAATGAGTTTAAGCATGTGGCCTGCTCTGAGCCACATGGGTTGTGTGTGTTCTGATGTCCTTGAAGCTAGTGCTGGACACAGCCTGCTCCAGCTGCCCTGTGTTTCAGACATTTTCTTTGTGGGCTAGGTGTGCTCTGTCTCTGAGGGAGGTCTAGGGTACCTGCCTCCTGGCCACGTATTGACCCAAATGGAGATGCCTTCCCCTATAGTTTCAGGTGTGTCCCTGTGTTGGCCTTCTCCTTTCCCCATGTGATTGGGCCCTAGCTCACCCAAGCCTGGGCTTCTATTTTATATGTGATGCCCTGGGGGAATCTGATATGAAGGAAACACTAAACCAGGTTCACACTGAGAAGAAAAAAGTGTTTCTACCGTTCCCCCAGCACACCTAGGTATTCCTTGCTCTGCCCTATGGCAGAAAAGGGACGGAAGCCATGCATCCAACACCCCCACCACACATGGCATCTCCTTCCTTCACCTTGCTGTCCCTCACCCTTCCTTTTGGAGGTCAGGTTCTAAATCAGCAGGTGCAGACCTTGGTCTTTGTGCCTTTGGTTAGAGTCACCTAGAACTGAGTGTTGATGCCTTGGTTTTGGTGCCTGGACCTGAGCTCTATGTGCACTTGACAGGAAAGGACACCTGTTGCTGGCTGTGTCAGAGCTGAAGCTACACTTTGGGTACAGGAAAGTAGGGGAAAGTGAAGCTAGGGTGGGCTCTGCAGCCTTTTTCTGCAGTCAGGATGTTCACTTTGCTACCCACAGCTCACCTTTTCCACTTCCAGGCCCCAGGCAGCCCCCTGGGTCTGCTGCTCTGGAGTCCTAGGAATACCTGATTCCTCACAAGGAATTCTTCCCATCACTTCTGTTTAACTGGAGTGAGTTGGATTCTATTCCTTGCTTCTAGAAGAACCCTGATATGATAGCTTTTGGTTAAAGTTTTAAAAAATTCCAGTGTAATTTTCTTTATCTGTTGCCTGGGCTGCCCAAAGGTATCAGAGCTGCCCCCAGCTCAGCAATCTCTAGAAGAAACCTCCAATCCACACAGGATGATCCAGCCAACCCTGGCCTGGGGGCAGTGGGAAGAGCACTTTTGTTCAAGGAAATATGGTTTGTGCTCCTAGAATTCCTCCACGAAGGGATCAAGCTGGTGCTGTTCTGTGCTGCAGACCTTTTCAACAATCGTCAGGTGAGGAGAGAGGTGGCAGTAGCCTTGGTCAGCATCTATCTCAGACCTTCACCTAGTAGTGAGCAGGGCAGCAGTAACGTCCAGGTCTTCACTGTTAGCTCAAAGACCACCCATACTACATCATTCTGGTTTCCCCTGCATATCCTCCAATAGTCTTTTTTAAATCTTGGAATATTTTAGAGCAAGATCTAAACATTAATGGGATTTGTCCATAAACACTTTACTATCTAATAGTTAAAGACTTAAGAAAAATAAACCACAATTCCATTAGCACCTTCAACAGAGTTACCGATAATTTCTCCATATAATCCAGGTTATGTTCAACTTCCTCTAATTTCCTAAACAAATGTATTTTTACAGTTGGTTTGTTTTTAATCAGGAACAAAGTGAGTTCTACACATTGCATTTATTTAACCTGTCTCTCCGAGCCTTAATGACACCCCTTCCCCTTTATTTATGTTGTTTACTTGTGAAATGACTGGGACCTTTGTTGTGAGCATTTCTGGTGCTCTGGGTCTGAGAGAGCATCCTGTGGTTTTGTTTGGTACGTTCCGTATTCACACTGCTTTCCTCTGGGAGTTGACTGGGATCTAGATAAAATTTGGCTTCATTTTTTTCCTGTGGTGGAAAGGAGACTTACAGTTATATATTAGAAGGCAAAGATCTGTTGTATCTCCAAAGAGTGGATTTGGCTGACCCACATGAGGGACATTAGGATAGATCAGAGAATTTAATGTTGTCATCCTGAACAATGTATAATATAACCTACCATTGAGTTTCCTTGGTCTCTTAAGTCATTCAGTATGTCAAGATAGGATTTAAAAAGAGTTTCTTCTTTATTTCTTTATATAATTAAAGCACTGTAAAATTTCAGCAACAACTCCTTAGTACAATCTTGTCAGAGTTCAATGATTGTCTCAAGGCATTTTTAAAGTTTGATCCAAATAAATTCAATTAATT
Source organism: Dinomys branickii (assembly GCA_004027595.1). Lineage (NCBI taxonomy): Eukaryota > Metazoa > Chordata > Mammalia > Rodentia > Dinomyidae > Dinomys > Dinomys branickii. Next base: position 30,492 of record PVLD010018254.1, on the reverse strand, counting down.
CAAGAAACTGATATGCTTGTTTTAGCCTGCATATTTCTTGTTTCCCTTGTCCTCATTTCTTTGGGTCCTTTTCTTCTTTTTATTTCTTCATTTTCATCTTCTTCCATGTATTTCACATTTTACTCTCTCATAACATTTGCAGTTGGTTTTCTGGAGAAAGTATTTCATTGTTTCTGAAGTTTCCCATAGCTTGGGTTTGCTGACTTCATGATGTGTGTGTGTGTGTGTGTGTGTGTGAGAGAGAGAGAGAGAGAGAGAGAGAGAGAGAGAGAGAGAGAGGGAGAGGGAGAGACAGAGGTGGTTTTGTGTCTTTCCTCTCAGTTAGTACATAGGTGTAGAGGCCAAGCAAATTCCATTTCTTATTTGTTTTGGAAATAGAGCAGTGCGTGCTTCCATGGGGACAATGGTATCCAGTGATCCCTTTTTATGGTGCTATATCCATGACCATCATTGCCTGGGTCTGTTAACTAGCACGACAAAAGGAGCTGCCTTCCTCTGTAGTACACGTACTAGTTCTGTAGATGTGAAAAGAAATTTCCTGCTTACCATAGGTATCATAGGAGAAGATTCACACAGAAGAGGCAACTGCTTGCTTTTTCCTCTTTATTCATCAATTTTGAAATAACTTTGGTCCTCTTGCATTCTCTAAATATGAGCAGTGGGTTTTACACAATGATCACTATGAACTCATAGATTGGAACAGTTTCATGTATTCAGGTTGTTACAGCAGTTGTCTTTATTTTATTTTATTTTTTTTATTTTAAAAGTATAAAAACAAAAAGATATTAACAAACAGACACAAAGTAGCATAAGAATAGTACAATCGAATCTGAGTTACAGATAAGGTGACAGGGAATCAACAATGGTTGTTGCATTACATATTGACAACTTCTAAGTGTATACTCAGGAAAACAGATATAGACATGCAAAATTGATCAGACAATTAATCATCAACTATTTCTTACAATAAAGTGACCTAAGTCAGTAGTACAACTTCTTTTTAAAGTGTGAAAGCAAAAAGAACTACATCATCAACAACAGAAAAAGAAAGAAAAAAAAAACCAAAAAAAAAGAAAAGCATTAACAGACACAAAGTAGCTCAATAACCACATAATCAGAATTGAATTATAGACAAAGCAACAGAAAACCAACAATAGCTGCTGCATTGCATATTGATATCTTCAAAATGTATGCTCCGGAGAACACATATAGACATACAAGATTGATCAAACAACCCGTCATCAACTATTCCAAACCATTAAGTGACATAAGACAGTAGTAGAACCATGTTAGCCATCCTGCACATATGTGTACACATACATACTTTCATAAATACATTTTTGCCTCTTTCTTTCTCCTTTCCCATGTCACATCTGTTCTTTACTTTTGAACAGATTTCCTTCATGTCTCTTAGTTTATGTTCCCATCCTTCAGGTTCTTACACCAGTGACACAATACGTTGCCTGCTCAGGTACTGCTGATTTCTTTCACTTATGAGTATGGTGTCCAATTGGGACCATTTGCCTACAAAGGCTCCAAATCTGTCCCCCTTTATAGCTGAATAATATTCCATTATATAAAAATGCCACAGTTTTTTAATGCAGTCTTCTGTGGATGGACATTTGAGTTGCTTCCACAATTTAGCTATTACAAATTGCGCTACTATAAACATGGGTGCACATATATCAGAGTGATATGATGCTTTCAGATCTTCTGGGAAAATACCCAGAAGGGGAATAGCTGGTTTGAATGGAACCTCCAGACCTAGTTTGCTGAGGAATCTCCAAACTACTCTCCACAGTGGTTGCACCAGTCTGCATTCCCACCAGCAGTGTAATAGAGTCCCTATTTCTCCACAGCTTCGCCAGCATTTGTTATTGGATGATTGTTTCATACTGGCCATTCTTACTGGGGTGAGATGAAATCTCAGTGTTGTTTTTATTTGCATTTCTCGAATGACTAAGGATGTGGAACATTTTCTCATATATTTATTTGCCATTTGTATTTCTTTATCTGAGAAGTGTGTATTCATCTTAGATGCCCTTTTCTGGATTGGGTCTTTGAATTTGGATAGGTACATGCTTTTTAATTCTTTGTATGTTCTAGATAGAAGACCTTTGTCTGAGGGACAGCCAGCTAGGATTTTTTTCCAATTTGTGGGTTTTCTTTTTACTTTGCTGGTGATTTCTTTAGATGTACAAAAACTTTTCAGTAGGATGAGGTCCTAGTTATTGATTCTTTGGAGTGTTTCCCTTGCAGTTTCATTTTTGTTCATGAACTCTGCCTACTCCTATGTCTTCAAGATTTTTACCTACTTTCTCTTCCAATAGATTTAGAGTTTCTGTTTTAATGTTGAAATCTGTGATCCATTTTGACCTGAGTTTGGTGCACGCTGATAGACTTGGGTCTATTTTCAGTTTTCGGCAAGAGGTAAGCCAGTTTTTCGAGCACCATTTATTAAACAGGTCATCCTTTTTCCAGTGAGTTTGGTTGGCCACTTTGTCAAATACTAGGTGGCTGAATGTGTTTTTCGTTGTGGTTGCATCTTCCAGTCTGTTCCATTGATCCTCAGGTCTGTCTTTTAGCCAATACCAGGTTGATTTTATTACAGTAGCTTTGTAGTATAATTTCAGGTCAGGGATTGTGATTCCACCTGACTTGTCCTTGTTGCCCAGGATTGCTTTTGCTATTCTGGGTCTCTTCTGGTTCCAGGTGAATTTAAGGCATATTTTCTCTAGATCTGTGAGGTATGCTAACGGTAGTTTAATGGGAATTGCATTGACTCTGTACAACAGTTTTGGTAGTATGGCCATTTTCACAATGTTGGTTCTTCCTAACCATGAGCAGGGTATGTTTTTCCATTTATTGAAATCCTCTTCAATCTCTTTTTTCAAAGTACTGTAGTTTTCACTGAATACATCTTTCACATTCTTTGTTAGATTGATTCCTAAGTATTTCAATTTCTTGGATGCTATTATAAAAGGTATGGTTTCCTCAATTTCTCTCTCAGTCTGTTTGTTGTTCGTGTATAGGAATGCTATTGATTTTTGGGTGTTGACTTTGTATCCAGCTATGCTGCTGAATTTGTCGGTTAATTCCAGGACTTTTCTTGTGGAGCTTTTGGGGTCCTCCATGTATAGTATCATGTCATCTGCAAATAGTGATAGTTTAACTTCCTCCTTTCCTATCCTTATTCCGTTTATTTCTTTGTGTTGTCTGATTGCTCTGGCTAATGCTTCCAGAACTATGTTGAATAGGAGTGGTGACAAAGGGCATCTTGTCTTGTTCCTGACTTTAAAGTGAAAGTTTTCAGTTTTTGTCCATTTAGTATGATGTTGGATGTTGGTTTGTCATAGATGGCTTTGATCAGATTGAGGTAGAGGCCATCTATTCCTATTTTTTCTAAGGTTTTTAACATGAACACATGTTGGACTTTATCCAAAGCCTTTTGTGCATGTATTGAGATGATCATGTGGTTTTTGTCTTTGGCTGTATTGATATGATGTATTACATTAATTGATTTGCGAATATTGAACCATCCCTGCATTCCTGGAATAAATCCTACCTGGTCATGGTGTATACTTTTCCTTATGATTCACTGTATTCTATTTGCTAGTATTTTGTTGAGTATCTTTGCATGTATGTTCATTAGAGAGATTAGCCTATAGTTCTCTTTCTTAGTTGGGTCCTTGTCTGGTTTTGGTATCAGTATGATACTTGCCTCCTGAAACATGTTAGGGAGAGTTGCTTCCTTTTCGATTTCATTGAGGAGTTTGAGGAGTGTTGGCATTAGATCTTCTCTGAATGTTTTTGTAGAATTCTGCTGTGAATCCATCAGGGCCTAGGCTTTTCTTAGTTGGTAAATTTTTTATGACATCTTCAATATCATTAATTGATATTGGGTTGTTCAGGATTTTTGAGTCTTCCTGAGTCAATTTTGGTAATTTGTACATTTCCAGGAATCTGTCCATTTCTTCTGAATTTTCTATCCTATGGGAGTAAAGATTTTCAAAGTAGGTATTAATGATCTCTTGGACTTCTGTGGCATGTGTGGTGATTTCATCCTTTTCATTCCTTATTGCATGAATTTGAGTTCTTTCCCTTATTTTTTTGATAAGGTTGGCTAGGGGTTTATGAATTTTATTTATTCTTTCGAAAAACCAACTCTTTGATGCACTTATTTTTTGTAGAGTTTTCTTCATCTCAATTGCATTAATTTTTGCCCTGAGTTTTATAATCTCCTCCCTTCTTTGGGCTCTTGGTTTGGCTTGTTGCTCTTTTTCTAAGAGTTTGAGGTGTAGCATTAGGCTATTTATTTGCTTTCTTTCTGTTTTCTTTATATATGTGTTCATTGCTATAAATTTCCCTCTGAGTACTGCTTTCATTGCATCCCACAGATTCCGGTAGGTTGTACTTGCATTTTCATTTATTTGTAGGTATTTTTTAATTTCTTCTTTAACTTCTTGTGTGACCCATTGGTTATTCAGGAGGTTGTTGTCTAATTTCCAAGTGTTTATGCGGTTTTTGGAGTTCTCTTTGTCATTAATTTCCAGTTTCATTGCACTGTGGTCAGATAATATGCATGGGATAGCTTCAATTCTTTTCCCTTTAGGTAGATATGCCCTATGGGCTAGAATGTGGACACTTTTAGGAAAGACACATGTGCAGCTGAGAAAAATGTGTATTCTGATATTGTGTGGTAGAACACTCTGTATACATCTACTAAGTCCATTTGTTCACACTTTTGGCTCAGTTCTGTTATTTCTTTGCTGAGTTTCTGTCCAGTTGACCTGTCTCTTTGCGTCAGAGGGGTGTTTAGGTCCCCCATTAAAATAGTGTTATTAGTTAGTTGATTTTTCACGTCTGTTAAGACTTGAGTTGTAAAGTTTGGTGCTCCATTGTTTGGTGCATAAATGTTTAGGATTGTTATCTCTTCCTCTTGCAGCTTTCCCCTAACTAGTATGTAATGGCCTTCTTTATCTCTTTTGATGGTTTTTTGTTTGAAGTTTACCTTGTCTGCAAACATAATAGCTACCCCTGCTTTTGTCTGGGGACCTGTTGCATGGAGAATTGTTTTCCATCCTTTAACTTTCAGCCTGTGGATTTCCTTTTGAGTAAAATGTGTTTCCTGTATATAGCGTATCGTCAGATTGTGTTCCTTAATCCACTCTGCCAATCTTTTCATTTTGACTGGTGAATTGAGGCCATTTACATTAATGGTTATAACGGTTATATGTTGGCTTATTCTAGTCATGTTATTTACTTGTTGTTTTCCTACTTTTGCTATCTGTTTACTTACTTGTTATATTTGAGGGTTTCTTTGTATTGTTGTTCTTGAGATTGTGGTCATTTTTTTCTCTGTCTAGAATATCTTATAGTGCTTCTTACAATGCTGGTTTGGCACTCATGAAGTTCTTCAGTTGTTCTTTGTCGTGGAAATATTTTATTTCTACGTTGAATTTGAAGGTTGGTTTTGCAGGATACATCAGTCTTGGTTGGAAACTGTTTTGTCTCAGAATCTGTAATACCTCACTCCAGGCTCTTCTTCATTTCATGGTTTCCGTTGAGAAGTCTGCTGTGATTCTGATGGGCTTTCCTTTATAGGTGATCTGTTTCTTTTTTCTAGCAGCTTTTAATATTGTGTTCTTTTGCTGGATGTCTGTGATCTTGACTATTATATGTCTGTGTGTGGTTTTCTTTGGGTTATGGCTTGTTGGGGTTCTATATGCCTCGATTAACTGAACTTCAGTATCTTTTACCTTGTTTGGGCAATTTTCTACTATTATTTCAGCAAATATTCTTTTTGTATCATTTGTGTGGTCTCCTGCTGTTTCACTGACTCCTATTACTCGAATATTATTTTGTTTTGCCTCCTCTTGCAGCTGTTGGATTGATGTTTCTTGGGTCTTTGATGATTTTATGAGATCCTTCCTTTCATGCTCATAAACTGCCATTCTGTCTTCAAGGTCTGAAATTCTATCTTCGGTTTCATTTAAGCAGTTTTGCAAGCTTTCAATGGAAGTTTTCAATTCCTGGCAATCTCTTTGGACCTGTTTCATTCGTGGTAATTCATTCCTAAATTGCTCTTGTAACGTTTCCATTTGTTTCCTACTTTCTTCTAATCTTTTATCTATTTCTTCTCTATGTGTACAGATCATTTCTTCCATTATAGTTTTCAGTTCATTTTTTGTCTGAGAGATTATTGCAGGTATGTGGCTTATTTCTGCTTTAAGCTCTTCTCTGGCCTGATGGAGTTGTTTCTTTATTTCCGATGCAATCGTTTCAGAACTTGCAGGTGTGTGGCTTCCTAGTTCCCCTGTATCCTCACATGCAGGACTTGTTCTGGATGAGGTTGAATTCTGAGACTGCATTTTGTTCTTCTGTCTTCCCATGTTTGGGTATCAGATTCAAAATATTGAGCAATAAATTACCCAGGCAGTTCACCAGGCAAATGTCTGTTGCAAAGGCTGCTCCAATGATTCCTTCTCTTTGGGAGAACGTCCCTTAAGCTTTCTGCTGAGAGTTCCACTCAGTAGGCTGCTCATATGCTGTTTTGTGGGCTGAGCTACTCCCTACCCAGAGACCTGGCTGGAGCGCATAAACAGCTTGCTGCCCTGGGGACCATGCAGGCAGGGGGCCGCTCACGTGTTCCTCCCTGGGTGGAGCTCCTCCCCCACTCAAAAATCCGGTCGGGGCGCCCACCCAGCTCTTCCGTCCCAGGGTCCGTGCAGTCAGTAGGGCTACACGGATGTCCCTCGCTGGGCGGAGCTTCTCCCGGACTCAGAAATCCAACTGGGGCACCCAAACAACTCACCCGTCCCTGGGATCGTGCAGGCAGGAGTGCCACTCAGGTGTATCTCCCTGGATCGAGCTTCTCCCTGACTCAGAAATCTGGTTGCAGCGCACAATGGGCTCACCCATTCCAGAATCCGTGCAGGCAGGAGAGCTCCAAAGTGCCAATATCTCATGTCCCGCCCACGATCCGCTGCTCCCTGGCACTTGTCCGCCTCCTCGGCACTTTCGCAGGAGCCGCCGAATGCAGCCGCCACAGTGCCCGCGCTCAGGCTGAGAAGGGCGCCGGTTGTGGGGACAGGGACCTGAGAGGGAACCTGGTCCGCAACCCGGATTAGCGCAGTCTGCCCGAGGAGTGCGGGTTCCAACTCCACCATGCTCTGCAGCCGCCAAAAGGCCAATTTGTGGCCACAGACGCTGGGGAGCCGCGCAGGGTCAGGAGATGGGAGGGCCAGCTGTTGTCTTTAATGATTCTCAAATTATCCCATCTTTAGCTTATGGGAGCATCTTTGGTTTGGATTCTGAGCACTTTTGACATGACCCCAATCTCTGATTGCTTCCTTGCTTTCTGTGAAGAGAAAATATTCCAGGCACATCATGTGAATTTTCTGTTTTACTGAATCAGGTATTTTTCTGAGAAGTGCTGCTTCATGTCAGTGGAAATAGTAGTGTCGGGAATAAGTGGTAGGAATGCTTATCACTACCAAGTTGGCCATTGTTTTTAGACCTTTTAGTTGTTATGCAAGGAAAGATATCCATGTTTTTAGAGATTAAGAACTTATAAATTAATACTAATAATTTTAATTTAAATGAAAGATGTAGAATTTTAAGTCTCTTTAATGCTCTCTGTATTCCCTTCCTCTTATGTTGAAGATTCCAGTTCCAAATTATGTCAGTATAATTGCTGATTTGCTGTATGCACAGCCCATATCCACGTGCAACACTTCACCATCAAGGAAATCTCAGCTCCGTCACCACTTCTTACCACCATTGCTGACACTAGTTGTGCTTCCTTTTGTGCCTAGACAATATTGCATGAGGGATGGACAGTTATCTTACTGATTTAAAATTACTTGAATTAGTTCTTCTCTAAGAGGTTTTGCCATTAAATTAAAACATGGCTACATTCATATGGTTAAATTTACTTTGACTTTCAGGAATAAATTTTAAATTTTGGTTTATAGTCGCATAGAACACTTGCTTCAAAAACCAAGTCTAAGAAACAAGACATATTCATGAAACTTGGTCTTCCTCTTTGTTCCCTTTGCTGTTCTCCTAGAAGGTAGCCATTAAAACTGTCTTTTGAATTAGTCATCTTCTGCTTTATTGAAATATGTATTTACACACTTTCAAATGACCCTTCTCCCTCCCTTCCTTTCTTTCTGTGAGGAACCAAACTCAGGGCTTTGCTCTTACTACACATGCTTCACCACTGAGCTGGGGCACCACAGCCCCACAGCCCCGTCTCCTTTTCTTAACAGAATATATTATGTGCAGTTTTGTTCATCTTCCTTTTATTTTTCATTTAATAACACCTTGAGGACCACTCCAAATAAAAATGGAGAAATTTCTTTTCTCTTTTCAGTAACCCTGGGCTACTCCATTCTGTAGATGTAATATTGTTTATTTAATCAATAGTTTCCCATGATGAGTATTTTAGTTAAGTTCAGGCTTATTCTGTTAGATAGCTTAGTGCTCATATCTGACATACATTGGTCAGATGTATGGGTTTCTGAAGATGCAATCTTTGGATCCAATGATTAGAAGCTGATGTCTAGCCCACTAAAGCTCTTTTCTCCCTGCCATGATGATCTACCCGTTTTCTGAAGATGGATTTCTGAAGATGCAATTGTTGGATCCAAGAGTAACTGCATGTGTCACTTTTTCATACATTATCTTCTAATGTTTATAAGGGCAGCATGGTAATTTAAAAAATTCTATCATATCTTTTGCATTTTCCAGCTGTGGACTCCAACAAAGACAATCTTGCCCCTCACAAATCCTTCATTTTCATTTTTGTACTTACTTGTATATCTTTTTGGGGTACATTTGGTAATTCAATACATGTATACATCAAGTCAGGGTATATGAGCATTTCATTCTTTTCAAACAATCATTTTTATGCAATGGAAACTTCATAATAAACTATTGATTCATTTGAGATACCATCCCTCCCAAAGAGGGAGCACAAACATGTCACTCTCTCCTTGTACTGTAACTCGGAGTCCCCCAAACAGGCTGATGAGTTGGCACACAGCAATCTTCAGAGGGGGCCAATGAGCTTTTCTAGTACCATTAGGCAGTCATATACATATATATTTATAGTTCAATCTATTATAATTGTTTATATATTTTAAATATACTTTTTGTATGTTTATTAGAATAATTTTAGGTTTACAGAAAGGTTGCCAAGACAGCACTGTGTCTCTTCCTCCCTTTCCCTCATGTTAACATCCGTTGTTATGTAGCACACTTTGCAGATCCAAGAAAATAGCATAGATACACTATTACTAACTGAACTTGGCTTTAACAGAATTTTTCCAGCTTTTTAGCCATTGTTCTCCTGAGGGATTAAATTTGGAGACCACATTGCGCTTAATATTAGTTTTCTTGATGTTCAAGTTTTTATGTTTTGGCTAGTCAGAATCCTAACTAATCTGCTGTTTACCATGATGGTAAGTATATGCGTGTGTCTGTGTGTTTGTGTTTGTCTGTGCACACATGCACATGTGTGTATGTTTAGGCCAATAAAATGTTCTCAAACTCATCTTGTGCATTTCTTGTAGATCTGGAATAAGCCATTTTTCTAAGGCACTTTTGTTCTCTTTAGTGAGCAGTAGTATTCGCAGATAATCATCTGAGCGTTGGAGGTGCTCATTACCACTGGATTGTCATTTATTTTGGACCTTCTCAATGAATGGAGATAGGAAGCACATATATTTCAGAAAAGAAAAAAATTATGAGTTCATACTGATAATAGCAATTCATATGAAAGATTCCAGGGTCTTAAACTCAATTATTCTGATTTTGTACTTGTTTCTCTTTTGTACATAAAATCTTGGTTTCTAGCAGCACAATTACTAGGTTCCTTATTGTGTGTTATCATTATGCTACTTATTATATACCCAAGCATATTTATAGAGGTAAGTTAGACATGCTATGGAAAAAACAACCCATGTGTCTGCAATTTGCTGCAACAGATGTTCATTCTGTGCTCTCACTATGTGACTATTGGGGGATGGGCATGGTTCTGTTTCTCCTTGGTTTTTTACAAAGAGCCAGACTGGAGAAGTCCCACTTCTGAAAACTGGTAGATCATCATGGCAGGGAGAGAACAGATTTGGTGGGCTAGACATCAGCTTCTAAACTTCTTGCAATATCAATTCCTGTGCTAGACAGCTTCTTATTACCAAGCTCTATGTCTTAAATAAGGAGTCCACTACCTCCCATAAGATTCATAGGCCTTCAACACATTGGCATTTGGGGCACATTGTAGATCCAAACCATAGCACTTCCGCCCACATTTCTGAGCCACATCCAATCCCATGGCTGATCCTGAGTTTATCAGGATAGCAACTTCTAATCTTTTTATAAGAAGATCCTGCCATTAGGTAGCCAAGATTTCTGGCAATGAGGCAGGAATACCATCCACCAGGAAGGTAAAGGAAATTATTGTGAATAATCTATCATAAGCATTAACATCACTATTTTCTTTTTTGAGACAGAGTCTCACTATGTACTTCATGCTGGCTTTGAACTCAATATGTGGCCCAGGCTGGCTTTGAACAAATGGCAATCTTCTTGTCTCAGCCTCTTGAGTGCTGGAATTGTACCATCACACCTGGCTAAAATTTAAAGCTATTGAATGCGGCTTAAGATTTCTCTTTGTTTGCAGACCATATCATATTGAAATCTGGACAGTTAAAGTACTCTGTTTCAGACTCATTCTCAAATTATCTAACTTTTCTGTGTGGTTGTGTTGCAGAATCTAAGAGATCAGAGAGACCAGTGTGGAAAGAGGAGGGTTTATTTCCAGGATGTTAGTTGCACACCGACCCAGCCAACTTCACTTCCAAAGTGCTGGGCATTAGAACAAAGGAAAGGTTCTAGTTTTATACATTTTGCTGAGGGGCTTGGTCTTTAGAAACTGAGGCAAGGGAGGAGGGCAGGGCAAGTGAGGGCACAGAAGAAAGTCAGAGCAATCAATAGCTTAACTTTGAAGGAAGACAGAGCTTTACGAACCCTGTGAGAACAAGGTGGTGTAAACTGTTTACAGGACATAGTTCCCAACCTTATCTGTACCAGAACAAGAAATTATAACTGCAGGGGAGGGAGGGAGTTTGAGGAGGATTGCCCGCTTCAGTTGTTCCACCAATTTGATCTATTATTAATTGGTTTTGGTTTTGGTTTCAGATTACATTTGACTTTTAGGGTTTATCACTTTTGTTTTGAATTTTTTTGCAAAACAACATTTATATAGTCTGAATTCAAAATATGAAACCCAGTGCGTTAAAAGAGATGAACCCTCCTCTCTTCCTTCTTCTCTCTCCTCATACCCTCCCATATCCTTTTCGGCTGTTGTTAGTTTTTGTTTTATCCTTTCTTTACTTATAATTTTGAAAATACATAAATATCACTCGTACTGTGTGCAACAAAATGTGGAGCTACAACTTGGATGATGCATTAGTTTCTTGCGGCTACTACAACAGATAACCATGAACTGGGTCATTTAAAACAATAGGACTTTATTCTGGCATAGTTCAGGAGGCTGGAAATCTGCAGTTAAGGCATCAATAGGGCCATGCTGGTGAAGGACCCAGGAGTGCCTCCTTCCTTGTCTCCCCCTAATTTCTAGTGGTTGCTGGCAATCTTCCATATTCGTTGACTAGTGGGTGAACCCTCTGTCTCAGTTATATGTGATCTTCTTCCCTATGTGTTTGTGTGTCCAAATCTCCCTACTCCCACCCCACTCCAGTATAACCTCATTTTAACTTGCTTAAATAAACAGAGACCCTGTCTCCAGATGAAGTTATATTTGCAGTCACTGAAGGTTAGGATGTCAGTATATTTTCTTGGGTTACACAGGCCTATCCCCCCCAAAAACCCCCCAAAACAACGGCTCTAGTCCTGTGCTTTCAGACAGTAGTAACTATCACTGCCTGCATTTCTCTGTGAGGCTCACTTCTGAGAATAACATCTGAGATACAGTATCTAGCTTCTCTGGGGGTTTCTGGAATGATAGGGTCTGACTGCATGTCCCTTTGATTCAGAGAATAAGTTGTCACAAATCACTGGTGACTTTTCCTTCTGCACTTAGTTCAGAACAGCATTGTTTTGAAGGAAGGTGCTGATGGAAGGGTGGGCAGCAATCAGCATAAAGCTCCCTAAATATGCAACCCTAGAGTCTCACCTGAGAACACAGAGGTGGCACTGGCTGCAGTCTCACTGTAGTTCTTTAATGGCTCCTGGCCTCGCTTCTTCTTTCCGTGCCCAGGCACAGTGCACTGGGACTGTATCACTCCCCTTCTAGTAGCTGCACATCAGCTGCAAATGGCCTTCTGTCTCCACTCGGCATTTCCTGTGGTGTTAGAGCAGGTTTGAGAGCTCTGGTTCCCTGAGGCCCAATCCAGGCCCTTTCATAGGGCTGGGGGTGGGTGGATTTAGAGCTTGTGTATGGCCAGGTTTTAGAGGGTAGCAATGTCAGTAAAATAGGGTTTATGATAGCTTTTTCCTGACCCAGAGAAGAAGTGCTCATTATTGGAAACCCTTCTAAAGGGACCTCTCCGTGTCATCTCTTTTACTCACATCCAGAAGGTGCCTGGGTTAATGGACTCTTTGTTCATACCAAAGGAAATATCAGTGTAGAAGGAGACCCTCGACAGTCAGATGTGCTAAAAAGCAATGTATGTCATCTTTTGGTTTGAGTTCATGTGTCTTAAAATAGGCATTCTAGCAATAGGGCTGCCTTTCTTATTAAAACTCAAGGCGAAACATCATATGATATCATCTTGATTGTTGCGCTCTCTCCTGAAACTAAGAGAGTAATTTATTTTAGCTTCCTGTGAGAGAGCTTCCTGGAAATGTGGCTGCATTAGAGGTGGCAGCATGAGAAAGCTCAAAGACTGTTCAAAGATAAGAACCTGTGGTTCTGTTGGAAGATTTAATATGATTTTTATCTCTTTTATTGATGCTGTCAATGCACCTAAAGGGGCTTAGGTGCTCCCAACAATAGGATTAGCTACTTGGGGTACCATTTTGGATTAAGGTGTTGTTGTTCATAGAAATACTATTTTATTTGTGCAGAACCATTTACCCCACTTCACCAGCGAGGATGGATTCCAATCAGAATTTGAAATTGTTTGGTCACTGACTGACAGATTCTTTGGTGTCCTGCTGGCCCACTAGCCCATGTATGTACCTGTGTAGAATTGATCTCAGTTGTAAGTTGGTGTTATTGTGTGTGACTTATTTGATTGTTGTTTTTCCTGAATCTATAAATTCTGCAACCATGGGGCTATTTCTTTTTTAAACTCAGATTGTGCCTCATTCTACTACAGAGCCAAGCCATGGGGGATGCTTAAGAACCTTCAGAAACAAATAAAAAGTATTCCCACTGATCTGAAATTCTGAGGAGGCCAATGGGGCTGACCATTTGTCTGTTGGCTTTACAAAGCTCCATAGAAGACCAATTTCAGCTAATGACCTAGTGATCTAATTGCAAAACTGTTTGATACAGGCAAGTACTAGACAGACAGCGGTAAGACAGGTTCTGTCCAACTGTAAAGAAACAACACAAAATAATACTATAGTTTTAACTCTCTCAAAGGCTTATTTTCTCTGTTCTTAACATAAGATTTACCCCCCTTTTTTTAGCCAAAACCAACCTACTAAATGTAGCTTTGCAAAAATTGCTTGTTCAGAACTTTACAAGCTACAAAATGTATTATTGCAATCTGTAGTTATATAATAAACAGGCATGGAACTATGTAACAATTCCCAGTATGAAATAATCATAAAATCCAATATTACTTTTCTCCAGCATAGCCTATATTTTTTAATAAACTGTCACTTCTGCACTCTGCGAACACCACGTTTCCTTTGCAGCCTGAATTTTGTGCTTTGTCTCGTCTTGAAACATAACAAGTACACCGCTGCACCTTATCTTCCCTAGCGAATTGCCCAGGGATTTGCAATGATAAACTAGTTCACTTTTAAGTCTGCCTGAACTTTCCAGAGCTGTCCAAATGCTGGCTGCTTCTTGGGAGAATGTGTGGGTGTTGCCACCCCAGTTTTTGGGAGTTCCCATAGTCACTGCTTATCTTTGAATGTGCTATGCACACTGGCTTTTGAGAATGCCTACCTGCCTGCCAGAGGCTGTGCCCTGGTCTGGAACTCACTCTTCCAGCTCTGTCCTTTGCTTGGGTTGCTGGCATGCTGGACTCCCATACCGGACAGCACTGCCCATGGAGACAGCTCTTCCAACCTCTGCACCAACTTAATAAAACAATTTAGGGGTGGAATAGTGGCAGCAAAAGAGCCTTTCTGAGACGCTGAAGGCAAAACTAGGTTTCAGTCTTGAGAAGGAACTCATTCTGACATTAAGCTGTCCCCAACACCCACCCTCTGCTCCCCAAAACCCCTCCTGGCCCTCATTTATTCTCAGGTGGAGGTGGTTGTACACAGCCTTGCAGACCAATTCCGGCAACAATTTCCCCACCTGGGGGCAGCAAGAGTTTAGGATAGAGACTGACCCCAACTTTTACATCTTATTATTATTATTTTTTGTACTAGGAATCGAACTCAGGACCTTGCACTTGCCAGGTAGGCTCTGTGCCTCTATCCCCAGCTTTACATCTCAACTTGATGTTCTATCCCCAGTTTTACATTTTAACTTGAATTCATTTTTCCTATGTCAAAATGTTTGCTTTGCCCCCTAGAGGGACGTTTTCTCATCTAGAACCCTCGGATTGTACCAAATGCAATTTGTACTGCGATTTGCAGGCTGTGGGCTGCTTACTAACAGAGGGTGGTGGGTATATTAACAATAATGGTGATAAAGGTAATAACTTGAGGCTTACCCTCAGGGGAGCTGGTGTTTGTCTGTTGGTCTGGCCCTGGGTGGAAGTCATCTATTTCTTTTGGGTGGAATTAGAAGCTTCCTGTTTCCTGGTATCTAAGCGGTTCCTCAAAGGGGAAAGACACAATGTTGCTCCTCTTCTGCCTGCTTCTTTACCTCTCTCAATAAGTTCGGTTCATGAGTGCGGCACATGGAGACCAATCCCCTCCTCCGTGTCACGGAGTCACTTGAAGATCGTCACTGAGAGCTTCATTCAGCAGAAGCCAGGGCCACAGTTCCTATGGAAGAGGGCTGCAGAGGGGAGGCTGGGGTTGGCCTGGGGCCCCTGGAAGGAGAGAAGGAGGGTGCTGCCACCCTTGGGAAGACAGAAGGCCAGATCAAAATGAATTTACTTTTTTGAGAGGTAGAAAAATCCAAGCTTTTTAAAGACAGAGGAAACAGGAACTATACATCTGCAGTAAAATATGTAATGGCAGCAAGTGGTGTGTAATTACAAATTGCAGAATCCTATGGATGGCAGATCAAAGTTTTCCTGTGCAAATGTATTGTTTCAGAGAAACCCATGCCTTCTTTCCTAGTTAATGAAGGAAGAATGGGGTTGTCTGGATCTTGCATTTACTTTTTTTTGAGCTGCATCTGAGCCTTGTGGCTGGGTGGGTGGCCCACACCTGTGCCATATGGGGCAGCCAGGTGAAGGTGACTTCATTGGTACTCAGCAAAATAAGATTTTTCAAACTTTAGAAACTAAAGTAATGCCATAGATGAAGCACAGTCTTTGTCATGAACGCCTGAACACCACTACGCCATTCCCGGGATAGGGTGAGGCTCCAATCCTTGATTCCTTGGCAAAGGTGTTGCTTTAAGTACCTGCATCGGGCAGCAGCCCTTTATTCTAATCCCTTCTAGGAAAGAAGTGAATTATCCTCACCACTCTAACCTGGCCCAGAATTTGTGTGAAGCTGAATGCAGCCCTATAAGCCTAAAACAGCAACTTAGCTGGCCACTTCTGTAGATAAGGCGGTATATGCCTGACTAAGTAAGATTTTGGCTACTCTAGTTCATGACTGAACATTTAGAAGGGCTCCATAATGTCTGGTAAGTCTATGAATGGCTTATTTTCACCAGACTGGTAAACAATCTAATTATTAGCAATTTAAGAGTAAAGCATTTCTCTGGTTGCAGATTTGCAGCCTTATCCCCAAGGAAGCCACAATTACTAGTCCTTTGGGTATCATTCCCATAAATGGTGGCATATAAAAGCACATATATCTTTTTATTTTAAAGTAAAGAAAAATAAACAATAAAACCAGTGGTATAAAATTTCAAACCAAGAGTGTAGCAGAGTGACAATGGTTAGTGTATTGCATAATTGTTATCTTCAAAGTAGTTGTTCATATTACAAAATGCAGGCATGAAAAATTGATCAAGCTATATAGGCATGTACCTTTCCTTTCAATGGGCTAGTCACAGTTAGTAGTATAACTATCTTTTGCAAAGCACATATATCTTTACACATGCACACAAATGAATAAAAACACAAACATGTACATTCTACTCTGCCATTTGTATTTTTCACTCAGTGCATCTTGGAAATGTTCCACATTAGAGATCTACCCCATCAATAGAGACTGTCTGGCATAGCAGTAAATGGATGTATTGTATTTTGATGGTACAATTTGGTGACTGCATGTGCTTTCATGATACTCAGTCATAGGATAGAGGTAATGGGGTTGGGGCCAGGTACACCTAAAATACTTGTGGATATTGCCAAAGTACTTGTTGTAGTTTGGGGTTTTGCAAGAGGAACAATACAATACAGGACACATATTTTATAAGATTATTTATAATCATCACCCAAAGAATCATATACAAAGAGAGTGCAGGAAATCTATCCACACACTAAAGACCAAAGAATCCAGCTGAGGGCCTGGATCTTGCATGAGTTCAGCTGAAGAACTAGAGCCCATAACAATGCTTCCCACAAATCCAACTGGAGGCCTAGAGCCCATGATGATGTCTTATGCAGGCCTGTTTCATGAATCTGCACTGGGAAGGCCCAATGGTCTCTGAAAAGTGGTGGAATTTAGAGAGTCTATGCCAGCGGGATAAAGGATCTATGCTAGCAGCCGGAGGGATCTGAACTGGAGCCAGCAAGTGATGCTCAAAGTAAGAACCAGAGCTTCTCCAAAAGATACTACAGCCATCCTCAGCAACAGTGAGGTCCCAAGCTCTTCTGATGGAGGATAGCTGAGTTCCCATCAGGAAAGCCAATGCAACAAGCTTTTCCAGGAGTCTAAGCAATGTACCCTCTTCCCCTCTATAGCCAGGAAGCAATGCTCAAAGTGAGAATAAGAGCTCCCCCAAAGTGAACCATAGCCATTCTCAGTGATAACAAGCTTCTGAGCTCCTTTGATGATGAGAATAGCTGAGTTCATCAGGAAATCCAGCATGAAAAGCTCCTCCAGGAGAAACAACAGCTCCCAACAGCTTCTCTTCTTCTGCTCCAGTTCTGCCTCTTCTGCTGCTGGCAACAATCCTCAGGAGAGTCTCTCACACCCAGCAGCATGCGGGTTCAGTTCCTGGGGGTTACAAGTTGACCACCAGTTGTCAGGACTCTCAAAAAAGAAGGCCATGATGTTGGGATGACAGGTCACATTCTCACAAACACTGCATCAGAGAGCTCTTTTCCAGTTTTGGCCAGAAGACATTTGGTTACTATGGCCTCATAATAGGAAGTCAAGGATTTTTGTTACTTTTAATGATGTTCTGAAAAAGGAGTTATTTATTTGAAAATTCAAATTACTTTCAACTACTAGTGTTTTGTGCATCTTATATGGCATTTCAAATGA
Source organism: Dinomys branickii (assembly GCA_004027595.1). Taxonomy (NCBI): domain Eukaryota; kingdom Metazoa; phylum Chordata; class Mammalia; order Rodentia; family Dinomyidae; genus Dinomys; species Dinomys branickii. Next base: position 12,774 of record PVLD010018254.1, on the reverse strand, counting down.
AAAAAAATCAGGAAATTCTTACAGCCACATAATAGCATGTAATAAGTATTCAATAAATGATACTCCTGTTTTCCCTTGAAGGACAACTGTCTGTGACTGCTTGCTAGAAAAAGGATATATTTGTTTGAGGCACATTGGGAAGGTTATGGTATAGGAACTGACCTTTGTTGAGCCCCTACTTGGTGGGGGTACCACATCTTTAGCTAGGTGACTTGTCCATATATGCAGATGAACAATTGAGACCCAGAAAGTGCTATCTCATGGCTGTAGTTCATGAATGGTACTGACCTTTAATGGTTCTGACCTTTAATGATTGTCCAAAGCAACTCTGGGGATCAGTGCAGTACTGTTTAAAGCAAGGACTCTATGGAAAATGTTTGGAAAGATTTTCTTTAGATGTATGTGTGTATGTGTACATTTGTATGTAAATGTACGGATGTGTATATAGAACTATTGAGCTGTCAATCAACCATGTAGAAAGTGGACTCTCGTGCATTGATTTCATTTCATCCTGCACGTACACATCTGTGTTGAGTGTCCAGCCAAAAGGTTCCCATGTTATTTTCCAATTATTCAAGTTAGGAAATACAGTTGGAAGGAAAGTCATGTACAAGCCCAATACATTATTAATAAAGCAGTGAAAAACCAAAAGTGCAATGAGATCTTTGGAAAAGTAATTTTAACTTTGATGTGGCCACATAGATTTTAGAGGGGAAATAGGGTCATTTTATACTATCTTCCCCAAGCCTTCAAATGAGGGCGAGAAATGTATAATGAAGCCCAAAAGAAATAATTTTGACAGGCACAAACTTGAATCTCTTCCTGAAGAATAAAATATTTGGTAAAATATTTTTCTTACAAGTGTTTGTGGTCACGTGGGGCATTACTGAGTGACAGGTTTGAGTCATGCCCTTTCTTCAGTGCATAGGGGGAGGATGCTGGGGTCATGGGATGCACTGGGCAGTTTCTGTCTCAGGAGGAGGAAGGCTGCTGTGCCTTCAAATCTGAGCTGTCCCAGTGCAAGGGGTAGGACATGCTGTTCCTCTGCTCTCTAAAATGTTTAGCTTCCAAATCTCCCATATTTACAAAACAGTGAATGGCTTCTTTAATGTAGATCGTGAGGCGGTCTTATAGGGGCTAATGCTTCCCTATTATACCTATGCTAAATGCTCACCGTTCTTGGTTGCTTTAATAAAGTACAACCAATGAGGTGGGTTAAAACAATATTTATCCATAAGGGATATTTATTCCCTGTAGAAACCAGAATTCCAAAGTCAAAATTTTCGAAGGTCCATGCTTGCTTCTATGGCTTCCGGGGCAAGCCTTTCTTACCTCGTCCAGCTTGTGGTGGCTGCAGCTCTTTACAAGTTTATGGCAACATCATCGCCATCTCTGTCTCTGTCTTCACTTGGCCTTTGCCTTGTGTATTCTGTTCCACTGGGTGCAATATTTCCTTTTTTTACGAGGACATCATCATTGCATTTAGAGCCCACCCAAGTCCAGTATGACCTCATTTTAACTAATTGCATCTGCAACAAGCCTATTTCCCAATGAGGCCATATTCTGAGGTTCCAGGTAGACTTGAATCTGGGGGTACACTATCTAATCCACTACACTAAATAAATAAAATAGCATTTAGAGGCTGATAAACTAGGAAATACATGAAGTTCCTTGAAATTAGGGAGTGTTAACTTTGAATGGGGACAACTATTGCTTAACTGTGGTATTGCAGCCTAGCTCTAGAATACAGCCTATTGCAGGTGAGGAAAATTAAAGTTATACAAGTTTGGGAGTCATAAGATGGGATCAATTATTTTCAGTTTCTCTGGTCCTTAGGGGTTTCCTTGACTTTGTGCCAGTGAACATAATGCTAGGCAGGACCTGACCTTGGTCTGGTTTTAATTGCTTCCTCAACTGAGTGCTCTTAGCAAATTTCCACTGTAGTCCATTTGAATCTACTGTGGCTGTTGGATCCCTCCAGGGAGCATACCTTCTAGCAGTGTGGGCACTTTTACTTTTAGAGTGTGCAGAGTTGGTCCGCACTCTCTTTGGCACAGGATTGCTGACCTTTATCATCTGTTATGGTGTTAAGTGAGACCAGGCAAGGTGCTGACAGGTGTGCTCATAGGACAACCTGTAAGTGAGGAGCCCTGTGCTTTTAGATGCACTGGTAGATGTGCGCCTTAGTGTTGTCAAGTATTAAATTTAATCCTCAAAAGCCGGAGCTGAGGATTCTTTTATGCTATTCCACATTTCTTATATCTTCTCAATATTATGTAGTTTGCTTTTTTTTTTTTAATAGCCAACTGGGCTTTTTTTCAACTCAAGTTTGATATTACAGAATTGTAATGGTATGAATAATCTAAAATACTACATATCCCAAAGCCTACAGAAATAAAAGCTATGTTAATGAAGGCAAGTGGGGGCAAGAGACTGGCTCTGATTTATTATTTATTTATTTTTTAAAAAATAAAAGCACAAAAAACATATTAACAAACAGACACAAATTAGCATAAAAATAGTACAATCAAAACTGATTTACAGACAAGGTGACATGGACTCAAAATTGGTTGTTGCTTTACCTATTGATATCTTCGAAGTGTATATATACGAATACAGATACAGACATGCAAAATTGGTCAGACAATTAATCCTCTCAACAACAGAAAACACAAAAAACAAAAAACCAAAGACAAAAAAAAAAAACACAAAACCCAACAATAGTTGCTGCTTTGCATATTGATATCTTCGAAGTGTGTGTTCAGGATAACACATACAGACATACAGGATTGATCAAATAACCCGTCATCTATTATTCTTTAGCATTAAGTGAAGGCTCTGATTTAAAACTTCATTGTAAGATGGGTCTGAGAGAGATAGAAGAATCAAATTAGGTTGGTGTGAGGGCAGGGGGCTCAACTTTCCTCAAGGTCCCCGCAGCTCTGCAATGATAACTTTGCACGAAGCTCTCACAAACTTCTGGAGACACAAGTTCCTTGGTGTCACCAGGCTTGGTTCTCTTCTTGAGATGGGACAAAGTGCATTGTCACAATTCAATGTTTTGGGTAAGCTCATGATGCTGGGCAGCTCTTACACTATTGAAAGAAGCTTCTGAAGGAGAAAAGTTTTGGAGCTTATGCTCCTGGAGTCCATCCATGAATCAGAATGTTCTAGTGTCTGGCAGCTCCTCTGGAGCAGAAGAACATGTCAGTTGTGTAAAAGTCAGATAAAAACAATAATATATCACTTCTGTAAGCATGCAAATACAGGCATAAAGCCAGAAGAAAAGCTTATGCATAGGGAAAGGGAACTGTGTTTCATCTGTAATGTTTAATTTTTTCAATAGATTTTACAGTCAAATGTGCCTCGTGTAGAAGCTGCAGAGTACAAGGCTATGGGATGAAACCAGTGGTTGGCCCCTGACCCCTACTCTTTGTTCTGATTCTCGCTCCCTAGAAGAAACCGATTCCATATTCTTTGTTCTTTCTTCTGAAATTCAATTCTGTAATATAACGGATGTACATCCCTACTTTCAATTGTCCAGTTTAGGTGTTATCCATTGACTCTCCACTAGCTAATAATATTTGATAATTCAACCTTCATTGTTCTCTTATGTTTTTTTTTTCTGGCATTCCTGCTGTTTGAATATTTGATCTCTCTGACAAATCACCTCATTTCTTATTTTTTTAGATCTTCTATCCCTGTCTCTCTTGCTCATTTCTTTGGATATATCCTTAACTTTATATTGTAAATCTGAGCATTTTTTCTTTACTTCTAATCCCTAACTTTGTTTACAACATTTTAATTAATTCATTAACTAAATTTAGCAGTCCTGGGTATTGAACGTAGGGCTTCTCCACTCCAGCCTTTTTTAGTTTTTATTTTGAGGCAGGGTCTGCCTGAGTTACTAACTTGCTCAGACTGAGCTCAAACTTGCAATCCTCCTGCCTCAGCTTCCCAAAGTGCTGGCATTATAGGCATCTGCCTCTACCTCCAGTTCAGAGCTGTCTCTTTTATAGATTGCTGTACTGTGAATGGACACCTCCTCTTTCCTCTTTGAGGCCACATGGACTATAGTTTTTGTTGTTGTTCTTCTTTTCCATAGTGTTTTTATTCTGATCTTGTATTGCACTTGCTTCCGCTGAGTTTCCTTTTTTGCCCTTGGTTTCATCTCTTGCAAATGTACTTTGTCTCTGCCTGGTAGCTCAGGGATTTCCACTGGTATTGAGAGGTGAAGCCCAAGTTGCTGACTGAAGCTTTGTGCAGAAGGCCCTTTCTGACTGGTGGGCTTTGAGTGGAAGATGGTGGACCAGTTTACTTTACTGGGAAGTGCCAGGTGTCATTGTCTGTATGTCTTTCCAGTGGGCAGAGAGTTTTCCTTGAGACAAGCCCCCCACCTCCTGCATACAGTGTGTATGGGTCACCTTGGGCACTGTAACAAAATACCACAGGATTAAACAGCAGAAAATTATTCTCCTTTGGTCTTGGTGCCTGGAGGTCCAAGATGGAGGTGTTGGCTGAGTTGTGTCTCCTGAAGTCCCCTTTTGGCTTACAGATAGCATCTTCTTTATTTTATTTTATTTTATTTTAAAGACAAAAGAATGGAGACACATGAACCAGAAAAGCCATAAACAATACAGAAAATACAAAGTTATACAGAATAGAGTAGGGAATTAGCACTGGATGTTGTATTACATAGTTATCTTCACATTAGTTAACACAAAAACATTAAAGGAAATACCAAATTATAGAGAAGATAGTAGGGAATTTGCACTGGATGCTGTATAATATTAAGTTATCTTCACTTCTGTTAATACAAAAACGATTGAGGAAATACAGAATTATAGAGAACATAGAAGGGAATTAGCTCTGGATGCTGTCCTACATAATGTTACCTGCACCTTTGTTACTCAGTTACACAGATGATAGCCCATTTGATCATTCAGTTTTTCTCCTCCCTCATCTCCGTTGCCCTGCCACTCAATCAGTCATCTTCCCTGTGATAATAACTGTACTTCTGGGTTTATCTATATCCTTGGACTCTCGACTTGAGAAGAGATATAGCTGCCTCAGACTATACTATAACATACATGGGTGTATACAAAATGCCATGGTTAGAGGTGGGAAAGCACATATGCTCACAGCGGACTGCCTGGCTCCGCTCCATCACCATGCTATGGGTGGGGGTGGGTCCAGTCCATGAGGTGCCCTGAGCGGGGCCCTCAGCGGAGCAGCCACAGGGCCCACAGCAGAGCAGCCGCGGGGCCCACTGCGGAGCAGCCACAGGGCCCACTGTGGAGCAGCCACGGGGCCCACAGCAGAGCAGCTGCGGGGCCCACAGCAGAGCAGCCATGCACCACCTTTTAACCTTTCTTCCCCTCCTTTCCCCCCCCCCCCAGACAAGGTCTTACTATGCAGTTCAGGCTGGCCTTGAGCTCACTTTATAGCCCAGGCTAGTCTCGGACTCCCAATGATCCTCCTGCCTCAGCCTACTGAGTGCTGGGATTATACAGATAGCATCTTCTGTGTGACCTCACGCAGCCTTTACTTCATGCATGCACACCCCTGTGTATGTTCCCCTTCCTGTGAGGACAACAGTTTGTTTGGATCAGCGCTTCATGCAGGTGGACTCATTCAATCTTAATTTAACTTTCTTAAATGCCTCATCTCCAAATATCACCACCTTAAGGCTAGGGCTTCTACATATGAGCTGGGGGTAGGGGCACCATTCAGTCCATAACCCAGTGCAAAAGGTGACAGTGTTCTCTGAGTCAGCCATGAGGGTTAGGTGCTTCCTGCTGACTACAGTTTTCCTGAATTCTCTGGTGTTCACTACCTATTCCACTTGCATTTTCAGTGAGGCCTCGGAACTTGTCTGACTCTTCCTTTCTAGAAAGAGAGGTTCCTGAGGTAGGCACAGGACTCTGCTTGGATGTGGGCTGGGAAGGGTCTTGAGGTGAGGCTTCTCATTACATCCGATACTGACCATCCTGAACCACTTTCAGAACAGCAAGTCTTTCTGATGATTTTTTTTTATAGGGCTCCCCTACCTCACCCAGGTGCAGTGGATTCCTTTCCAACTTTATCCTCTGGGGCTACCCTTTTAGAATTCTTTTATTCTTTAATTCTGGGTTTGGAGGAGAAACAGAAAACAGTAATCACTGAATCCGCCATTTTAAAAATTAGTGGATGGTGAGCCAGCCAAGAGACAGGCATGTGGGTAGTGTTAATTCTGTCATTTTAATCCCTATGGCCTAAGGCTTTGTGCACAGCACATGTCAAGGGGTAAAACAATGCTTATCTCCAGTATCAGGTGTAGGGAGCAGCCTCACCTCAGGACACTTCCCAGCCCACATGCAAGCAGTCCCATGCCCACCACAGATCTTCTACCTCAGGATGTGTGGTCCTCAGGACAAGAATTCAGATAACAGCCATGAATTTATTTAATCTCAACCCACTGAGAATGTTTTATGCAAGTAACTGTTACTGAGAGACAAGGAACTTCAGTAGTGAAAATAGCAGTGACTGTTTTAGTTTTGAATGAATGGAACCTGGAAAGATTAAATAAGAAAGACAGTGTTTTGATCTGATTCTGTGTTACCACCTGCCATAAATTTTGAGATTTAAATCAAAATATTTTTTCCCTTTTTGTGTATGTATTTCCAAGTGTCTCTCTTTATCTGACAGGAGCTTTCTGGCACCACTGATGAAACGTTCTTCTGCCTAAAGTTGAGTATTATCCCTTCCTCTTCCTGTTCTGTTATTTAGACTCATATTTTGACCTTAATGTCTTGCCTCATCAACTATCAAATAATAATGTAACCCAAGAGGGGATCTTTCTAATCACTTCCGTAAAGTCACGTGGGTAATGTATATGAATTTAGCAGTGCCTAAGGGTGAACAGTGTTCTGTTTTAGTGTTCTCCATCCTATGATGAGCCTAATTAATGCCATAGTCCACAAAAGGGCTGTGTGTGCCTCACAAAATGTGGAGAAGGCATAAAACTCCCTTGTGCCTGAGTTGTTATGGTTACTGTTTGGGAGAACACTTTATTATCAATTTCCAATGCCTTCCTTTCCTTGCCAGGATAGTAATCCACAGATTTGTGGTGCTCGGTATACCTCTTGTTTTGCCCCTGGATCTCCTAGCCCTTGCCTGGAAGCTGAATGCTGGGATGGAAGGATGTGGTTGGACACGTGCTGACGGGGACATCTTGG
>PVLD010018253.1:0-39538 GCA_004027595.1 Dinomys branickii | reverse complement strand
AATTTGCATGTCTGTATATGGGTCCATACGTCTACAATTCGAAGATATCAATGGATAAAGCAACAACTACTGTTGAGACCATATCACCTTGTCTATAGATTAGTTGTGATTGTACTATTTTCTATGATAATGGGTGTCTGTTTGTCAATATGTTTTTGTACTTTTATGTTTCTAAAATAAAAAAAAATAAAAAATAAAAAATAAACCTCAATGTTAGAGTTCCGACAGGGTTAAGGTTGGATTGAGGCTCAAGATGGTGTTGGGTTTGGAAGAGAGGTTAGTTTTGTTCGGGTTAGGGTTACAGTTAACCCATCTAAGTATAGACTACAACGAGAACGATTAGCATTGCCTATCCAGAAGTCCATGAACAATATAATACTTACCAGACATAGCTCTTCTTCACCATAAAAATTTTCCCCGGAAATTTCCACACATGAGCCCTTTTTCCTCAGAGGGTCACTTTTCTCTATATATCATGGTTATTCATGACTGTATGCAAGATTCGTGGTGTCTCTGGGCCTTAGTTACCACTGTGTACTTTTCCAAATCCTACCTTTGCTTCCTCCGCTTGGAGAGATAATAGTGAAGGAAGCATTTCAAATTTATTATTACATTTTCATTTCTCTTTATTCTTTTCAAAAACAACATTTGATTTGATTGTATGTAACCAAAGCAAGTTTGTGTCCACCAAATTTATTACAAAATTTATCTTAGATTCAGGGCTGATGTTGCCTTCTAACCATTTTACTTTTGTAACATAAAAACAAAATGGCACCATAAAACAGTAAAACACATCCCACATGCATAGCTTATAGAAGTGGCAGGCGATGCTGACCAAGTGGAGTGTGGTTCTCTCCCACTCCTGTGGGCCTCAAAATGTGCATTTTTTTCAGCTCTGAATACTCAGTTCACTAACAAAGGCTGAGGTGTCATAGAACATGTAATGAGTGGAGGTTTTGTTAGGCAGTTCTAATCCAGCATGTGTCATGTTAGATTATAAAGTTGTAGTTGTAACATTAGAGTGAGACTGACAGTATAATAATCATGCAGAGCTGTAAGTACACATCTATATCAGCTTTATAAATGAGAGGAAAACAATCAGGAAAATCTCTAAAATATACACAAAAAGTTAGCAAACCTAGAAGTCCTTCATTTTCTTCATTGAATGTTTTCTTTCAGTTATTTTTTGTAATGTACATGCCTTGTTCTACACTTATGCAGCGGCTTAAATATAAAGTGTTTTCTGTTGAACATTGTATTGTTCTATGCTTTATAGTCAGTTGTTAAATAATGTCTCTCAAATATCTTCTCCATCACCCTGGTCCAAAAAAATTTTTGACTAATCACTTCAATGTAAATGTCTGTGCACATCTATGTAGTTGTGTCAATTGAAGAAATAAATAAGTGATATTCAGCAAGAGTTTAGTGGGTGTCAAGAGGAGATGCAGTGACTTGGGCTTTCAGTGTGGGCCTCTAGAGGAATAGGCATTGTCTTTTGTTTACTGAGTCTTGACCTTTTGTCCTTGGAATCAGGCCAAGAATCTTTCTTTGGTCAAGCTAAGATTTCCCAATTTTCTTCTGAGATTTTGTTTCTAACAGATGTTGCAGCTGTGCCATTAGGATAATTTGATTCTTAACATGGTATATATTTGGACACTCCTTCAACACCACTTTCATACTATTCTGGCACAAAGGACAATCTTTTCAGTCTTAAGTTACTGTGACAGCCACCTACATGTTCTCTGGTTAGCACTTCCTTCCTCAGGAAACACACTGGTATGGATATGCTTATTCCCCCCCAGTGGATTTCACAATGTCTGTACAGGAGTAAGGACATAGCACTGTCTATGCATGCCTTCATCTCTACCATCTAACAGACCCTACCAAATAGCAGATTGTTAAAGTGAAGCACATGTCAAACCATTTCTAAGTCCCAAGAGACAGAAAGACACAGCCGCCCCCCTCACACCTGTGCCGCTTGCCTCCCCTCTGCTGCCTCCCATGGCTTCCACCATGCTTGCTCCTTCCTCTTCCCGGTACCTGTGGCACCCTGTGCATTGTAGCATATTTGATATTTCCCTTTCTCCTGAAACTTTATCTCTCAAATATGAGTATTTTAAAATATTTTTCATCCACACTACCATATTCCTCTGCCCACATCCCTCTTCCGTGCTTCAGTTTTCTCATAAATAACAGTTGTTCTCTTTTGCCCCATTATACACTTTGTTCCTGACCTTTATACACTTTGTTCCTGACCTTTGTTCTGTATCTGCCTTTCCCTGTGTTCATGTAACTCGATGAATGAAGACTTTGCACAGCACTTGGAGCAGGGCTGCAATAAACATGGAGCAGGAGAAAAGCGGGATCCTGAACAGAGCACTCAGTCTCAGAGAAGTAGGAATGGGCCTCTTTTGCCGCTCTGCCAGGGACTCAAGTCCCCGTGAGAGCCCGAGCACAGCTGTACTTTCATTTTTATACCATTAGGCTGTGGTAGTACAGGTCACAGAAGAGAACTGACGTGAGGGGAGTGGGAAGTTCTTGGCTTAAACATCAAAGACATTTACAGGATGTTCTGGAGGAACCTTCCAGTGGGGTGTATGTCCCTTTCTCCATCCCCGCTTTGAGGGTCTGCTTGGAGAGCCTCACACTGGAATCTTCCACCTGTGCCCATTTCTGGGCAGAGTTCTATTGGTTAGTAGCCCCGGCCCACAGAGTGGGAGAGATTATTCTCCAATCCACAGTGATCTCTGTCATGGTGTTGAAGGACTTTTTACTGTGGACAGATAGCAAGGGGTAACTAGGCATATTCCTGATACAACGAAGACCCCTCGCATCAAGGTCTTGAATCCCCGTAGACCTGAGAACCATCCCTCAACCAAATGTCATGAGGACCCACCCTTCCATCCCAGAACAGGCACTTGAGCTGTCATCTGCATCTTCCTTATGATTTTTCTCCATCATAGGTCCCTGATCACCAATTCTAAGCAGGGGTTGGTCAACTAGACCCCACCTCCTTACTTAGCAGGTAGTCCAAGTCTTGTCTGTTTGGACAGACTGGATTCCAGATCCTGCTCTGTTGTTTAACCAGGAGGTTTAGGGTTGCTGCAGTTGCTTTATTATGTTTTCTACGGTGGTCCGGAGCTGAGTTATTCTGTGTAAAATGTACGTGGGGATTTGGCATCCCCAGCCAAAGTGACTGCCCCATTTATTAAATTATTTTTCTGGGGCCTTGTATCATCTTTCCCACTGCCTATGTCTATATTTTTCCCCTTGGAAGAGCGTATGTCCTGGATAACCTAGTCTCTCTCCCTGACATAAGGCAGGAGGAGCAGGAGGGTTTCATGGCGCTCAGTGCACAGCTTCTTGTTCACCCTGAAGGGAGCTGAGTAGAAGCCTGGTACTGCATATCCAACACAGTGCTTCAGGGGCTGGTCAAGGGATGGACACAGTTAATGATCCCAACCAGTCCTCAAGTCTGAGAACTGAGCTAAGGGGTTTATCCCAATGTTATTTACCCTCTATTCAGCGGCCTTGCTCCTTTTATTGTAAAACCTTTGTCCTAGACAAGTCATGTCTTCCAGGAGGCTGGTGAAATCTCTTCCAAAAATGCTACTTTTCAAAAGCTAGGCATTGTTGGGTCTTTGGGAGGGTTTCTCTTGTCATTGTCCTCAAACATCTTTACTGTCCCTAATACCAGGGTTGTGCTTCTCCTAGGCTCTCACTGCTTGGCGTCCCAGGGCCGTTGGTCTCTCATAAGGGTTCCTCCACCTGCATGGCACGAGTGACTTTTAGTGAGTGGCCTCTTCACTACACCAATCCCAAGAACAATTCACGTGCCACGGTTGGGGCCTGGGGCAGTGACCAAGTGCTCTCCTTTTAAAAAGAATGGAAAACCTGGAAATTGGATGTATTTGGGATGAAGGTTTATTTCTGGAGGAAGAGGCTTACTCCAGGGTCAGTCTCTTTATTGTGTATCAGGAGACTGAATTTTTTCCATTTTTCATTTGTTGTCCTGCGGGGGTCACTGATGGTAAGCTCAAGTGGGTTACAGTGCCCCAGCAGCACTAAGAGGGAGTGGCACCTTTCCACACGGTTCCTTGCTCTGTCAAAGTAGCCCAGGTAACCCAAGACTAACACAGACTCTAGTGCTTTTCTCAAGGGAACAGGGTGATTGATGCACACTTACTTGTATTCTCAGGGGTATTTTTCCCCCTATCATATGGCTGAGCATGTGTACCCACTGTGTGAGTAACTGAGATCTTTATAGGCTTCAAAGGACAAGAGAGCTGGGCAATCAACCTTCAGTTTTTTGTTCTGGCTACTGAGCTCTCTGTTTGTACTTCACACTCTAAGCTGGAACCAAAAGACTTGACGTGGCTTCAGGTCAAAAGATTTGGAATCTTTTCCTGGGTCACAGAACTTGGAAACAGTTGGCTTTTATGAATGGCTTCCAATAACTAACCTGTTTCATGAACAGTGGGTGTGGAGAAATGAAGAATCACAGGGTGGCTCCTGTCCCAGTGACCCACTGGCAAGGCTGGTGGTTACCATTTGTCTGAGGGTAGATTAGTTTTTTTTTTTTTTTTTTTTTTTTTTTTTTTCCAGGACCGGGGATCGAACTCAGGGCCCTAGTGCTCGGCGGCAAGCACTTAGCCCACTGAGCTGTACCTCCAGCCCTGAGGGTAGATTAGTCTCATCAACAGGAGGTTAAACACCCACATCCAACTGGGGCCGTGGGTCCTGGGCCTGTTCTCTTCAGGATGACCTTGATCTCACTGTGGATCTCTAGAACACTTACATTGTGGGGTTGTAGACTTTCTTCTTCACTGTGGTGGACCTAGGTGGGGATTCTCTTTATTTGGCCTGCCATGGGGGTGGTCAGAAGAACATGCATTGGCTCCTTTCACCTCTCCTTAAGACTCTCCAGATGCCAGTCAGCCCTTTACCCAAGTTGAATCCCTGGGAGCATAGGGGTGGAGGGGATGTCACATGTTAGTGGGGGCCTCTCTAATGTCCAAGCAGCTACCTTTGGGGAGGTCTTTTCCATATCAGTCACTTGTTTCTCTAGGAAAGGCTTCCTTATCATGCTTAGTATAGGAGGCATCCAGGTGTACAGGACCTCATAAGAGAAAAGCCTGTGATGTTTGAGGAGTGATTCATGCCTGGAGGAACAAAATAGGTAAGGCCTAGGCCCAGTGAGCCTTGTTTGTTAGCAAAGTTTTCCAGCCATTTCTTTAGGGATATATATGCCTTCCCAAAATCTGGGGCCAATGGGCCTTGTGGAGATTCCAGTTAATTTTCAATGATCCCACTACCCCTTGGACCACAGATCCAATAAAGACAGGCCCACTGCTTGACCCCACAGTCAAAGGAGCCTGCAGTATGGAAGGATTTCCTGTAGTGGCCATTTGATCACTTTACCAACCATTTCATTCAGCAAGGGGAGGCCTTCACCCAGCTGGAATAGATCCATAACTTTACCAAAGGTAGCAGAAGCTTCCCCATATTAGGAGTTTCATGAAATCAACTTAGATGCCTTCAAAGTGTAATGCTGCAGCTTTTGAGCTCTCCCTGGTAACCCAGTCCCCACTTAAGGTTGTGTAGTGTGTAGGTAACTCAGTGCTCTAGGATCTGTTTCATGGGTTAGCAGAATTTCTAGTTTTCTCTTCCAGTCATCCATGGGTGAGCAGAATTTCTAGTCTTTTTCTTCCTAAGTGGGTGGTCTTGTGAGCTGTCTGTACTGGCCAGGAACCCCAGGTGGGTGGGCCCACAGCCCAGATGTCCAGGAGTCTACACCTTCCTTCTGTTTGCGCAGCTCCTTTCTTGCGCCATTCATTGGACATCTTCTGGCATATACTTTAGCACTCATTCCATCTTCCAGGGACTGTGGCAGGGACTCTGGCATCTGCGCTTGTTCCAGCAGTCTCAGTGCTCTCATTTCCCGTTTACTCCTTAGACCTTTGCCTCTCATGTCCCAAGGAGTGGACAGCAGGGACTTCTCTGGGAGACCAGAGAGCTTCTAAAATCTCAGGACATCTTGGTGGTACTTGGTTTTCTTTCCCCTTCCATGAGCAGGCCTTTTTCCCTAACTTGGGCCCCATGTACATTAACCACATGTACGGGTAGAAGGCATAGTTTACAGTCACTGTGACTACTCAGTTTCTCACTTTTTTGTTGTTGTTGTTGTTTATTTTTTTTTTCGTAACTCCACCACTGGAGTCAGGGCGATCAATTTTGTCTTTTGTGTTTGTTATGGTTTGACTGAGTGTTTCCGCAGGAAGCAGAGTGCTTACTTTGTACACATTCTGAGCCTGTGGAAGAGGAGGGCATGGACTTTGTGTGAGAGCTACATGCCACCTGGGTGGGGGTAGCCTGTTTACAATGTAAGGGAAGGAGAGAGGCTTCTTGTGGCCATTTCTCCCTTTTACTGATTGATTTTGCTATGCTCTGCTACCATGAACGTTTGCCCTCTGATATGTGACACTCTGCCTCAGAAGCAGCCAAGTAAGGACTGAAACCTCCACAAACTGTAAGATAAATAAACCTTCCTTCCTTCATGTTGGGTGTTGGGTATTTTGTCTCAGCAATGAGAAAAAAGTAACCAAGACAGTGTTGAACTTGCTTGTGGTAATGGTTGGGATTCTATGACCTCTTCTAGGGTGACAACCACATAACTGACTCAGTGCCTTCCTGTGCCATCCACGTGGTTACCTGTGTACACAGATAACTCCAGATCAAGCTATAAGAGTGGCTGGTACCTAAGTCTGATCAGGTAATTATTAAGTCAGGTGTGAGCAACCAGTGACACACAGCATTCATAAGAGTCACCATGCAGAGAGTGGTGGCACACATCTATAATCCTAGCACTCAGGAGGCTGAGGCAGGAGGCTCATGTAAGTTCAAGACCCACCTGGGCTACAAAGTGAGCTCAAAGGTCAACCTGAACTGCATAGCGAGACCCTGTCTCAAAAAGACCAAAAAAGAAAAAAAAAGTCCCTATGGTATGTGTGACATACACTTACAAATCTTGGCCCAGCATTAGCTTGTCAGTCTCCTTAGTTAACAGAGCATGTTCAGTGAGAGCTCTCAGAGAAGGGGGCCACCTCTGGGCCACTCCATCCAGCTGTTGGCACAAGAAAGCCACTGGTCTTTTCTAAGGCTCCAGAGTCTGAACAGGTACTCCTACTGCCCACTTTTTCTGTCTTTTTCCATTACATAGAGAGTAAAGGTCTTACTTAAGTCAAGGAGACCCAGACCAGCTTTTTATGGAGCTTTTAGAAGGCTTTCAAAGCAATGTGTTTTCCCCTCACCCATTATAACGGTTCCTTTCTCTCACCAATGTGTGGTCTTATAGAGGGTCTGGTTAGTATGCGGTTACTGGGGATGTATATTCTACATAAACCTGAGTCCTCCAGGAATTCTTCAAGCTGTCTTTAAGTCGTGACCTCAAACAAGCACATTCTGGATCATTGCCTTTGAGTTGCCCCCAGTTTTATAAAAGGCACATGATGGGGTGCTGAAGATCTCTGGCTCTGGCCTTGGGCTGGTGTTCCCAGGGTTTAAGGGTGTGGCTAGTCTAGAGTGGTCTGAGTCTCCAATAGGATGGGCATTGTTGCTTTAGCAGGGTCCATTTGTTCAAACAGGCTTCAGGGGCCACAGATACTCAGGAAAAGTCTTCCCTCCACTAGGAGGTGGCTGTGGGGGAATAAGTAGCTGTGACCAGGAGTCCACATAGGGAAATTCAGCTGCAGGTCACACATTTCCATAGTTCCTGTCACAGCCTCCCAGATCTTTGGGACCAGAGTCCTTTCCAGTGACCCCTACCTGGGAGGAAGGCCATTCTCCTTCACACGGGGCCCAGAAGTTCCTGGGAGGGAGTTTTCTCCACAGTCTTCACTAAAGCCCTTCTTATAATTTTTGATCACAACTTCTATCCTGTGGTTCCACAACCTACAAAGAAGACAACAGAATGAGACACCAATCACTCCATCCATCGCTGCCCCATCTCCTTGCAGAGATATTTTAGGCCCCTCTTAGCACCGGCAGGCCAGTGATCCTGGCTATCACTGCAGTCCTGCCCTAACTCACATGAGGATGGCCCTGGGACAGGGGCTCAGGACTCTGGACCTTCTTTTGGCCGTGTATACTGAAACCACAGTTCAGAGTGGTCTGGGTGTCTCAGGAAACTCCAGAGCCTTTGGGAGGCAGAATGGCCATCCTTGCCAGTTGGGTGGCCCATCCATAGGTCACTGGAAAGGACTCTGATACACAAGGTCTGGCAGGTTGTGACAGCAAATCCTGCACACCCAGACAAGTCCATCTCATTCACACACTTTCACTCCCTGACACACTCAGTAGGACTTCCGTTTGCCCAAGGAGGTCTACAGTGTTCTGCTCTCACTGCATTCCAGCAGCTACTCAGGGAGAAGAGGGTGATCAGCCTTCTCCGGTGCTCCTCTCTCCAGTCTCCTTCCACGCTGGGGCTCCTGTCCTCACCGTGATTCAGATTCTGCCAGACACCCTCGGTCCTGTCTGAGAAGCCCTCCTTGGGCAGCCAGCCAGTGTTCCTCATGGTCATGTACCTGGATGAGCCAAGATTTTTCACAGCACTTGAAGCAGCACTCAGTGAATGCAAGTGGGGGGCTGAATCTCTTGCGATGAAACTAGATGGAACAGAATGGGGTGAAATAACCTGATCTGGGTCTCTCTGCTAGTCTCGACACACACCTGGAGCCTGGATAGTGTCTCTGGTCAACCATATCTTCCTGTTCTCTGACATTTTCTATAATACTGCACTGTTAAAATCAGGTTGAATTTCATATCATATTTAAAAAACAGAGGTCATTGAAAACTTTACATTAACACAGTTTTGTAGAGTTGCTGACAGAAAGTACAATGGTTTGGCATTTGTAGGTAATTTTTTTAATTTGGAGGTGTATGCTGATTTTATTCAGGAAACAATATAAGGAAGTGCTCTGAGGACAGTCACCATGTAGTTAGGGGCAGGTGTTCCTGATGTAACAAAGGAGTCAGACATGGACTGGCTCAGCTACTGACATATTTACTGGTCTAACTTCAAGTTTATTTCAACTTTTCCCTACTCATTGTGCTCTACTTAGAGTTTTGGGAGGTAATTTGGAAAAATAATTCTGTGGCCCAGGTTCTCTGTGCTTTTTCTCTATCTCCCAGATCCACCCCCTTCTTCGTGGTTGGAAGCAATAAGCTATTACCTTATCCATGATTCCAGTCTGAATGACAGGTCAGGAATTTTCAAAGAGAAAAATTTATTGCAAGGTCTTTTCCAAATGGATATTTTCATAAAACAATTGCGTTTATTAATTAGATATAGTACTATTCAGTTTACCTTTATTTTCTAATTTACTTTCTTTTTGTCTTTTTGAGACAGGGTCTCACGATGCATTTCAGGCTGGCATTGAGCTCACATTGTAGACTAGGCTGGTCTCAAACTCACAACGATCCTCCTGCCTCAGTTTCCTGAGTGCTGGATTATAGCTGTGCATCACCATGCCCTACCTAATGTAATTTTAAAGGATTATACTTTTAAATACAAGTTCATTAGCAAAAGATTATTTACATTATATACTACTTTTCATTTTATATTTGGACAATAGCGATATCTTTGTATACTTCTTGATATTATATGTATTTCTGTCTTTATTGTAGTACACTTTGATTATAAAATTCCATAATGTATTAATGTCTTTTCAAAATATTACATAAAATAATCTTTAAAATAATACTCTTCATGCAGTATAGATCAAGATTTCCAGTTCTTTGTAATTTTTTTCATTAATATGTTTTTATGTATAGAATAAAAAAAGAAGTGTTAGTACAATTTTCCTTCAATTCAGTACAAACTAAAATATTGATGAATAACATTGCCTTTCCATGATTCTGTGAGTATATTATGGTTGATACGTTATGTCAACTTGGGGAGTCTGGAGGTTTGGCTGAGTGATTCAGCAGGAAGCCAGGGTGCTTACTTTGTATACATCCTGAGCCTGTGGAAGGGGAGGATATGGAGACTGTGTGAGAGCTATACACCCTCTGGGTGGGAGCAGGCTGTTTACAAGGTAAGGAAGAAAAAGAGGCTGCTTGCAGCCATTCATCTCATTTGCTCTTGTGGTTTCAACTCTGCTCTGCTGCCATGAACTTTTGCCCTCTGCCATGTGCCACTCTGCCTCAGAACCAGCCAAGTATGGACTGAAGCCTCCAAAAACTGTAAGCTAAATAAACCTTTCCTTCCTTCATTTTGGGTGTTGGGTATTTTGTCTCAGCAATGAGAGAAAAGTACCCAAGAGAGTGCAACATATTGTTATAGCCAGCTGAGTTAGATAGAAACACTAGAATTATTATAGACACACAGGGCCAGGGCCTTAAAGGAGCCAGTGTGGAAGACGAGACACCTGCAGCTGTGGTGGGAGACAGATGCTGCAGCTGTGGACAAAAGACTGTACAGCTGCACCCAAGTACTTCCCTAGGGATGGACCTCAGGGACTGATATCATATACAAGTAGTGATCATCTTGAAAAAGCCGGAAAGAGTCACTCGCCCAACCCCAAAACAAACTGATCATGTGCTCACACCCACTTGCTGCATGACGTGCCTCCCCATTTGATCCGAATTAAATCAATTTTACCTGAACAATTGTACTTGTCATCTTATTGGCTCACCACAGTTTTGTCCCACCTCATGCCCACCTAGCGAGTTCCCATGTTTTCCACCTAGGACCTGCCTCACCTGGTGGACTTGCTCCATAAAAGTCCCTAGAAAAGACAGGGCCCTGGGCCATCCACTGGGGGGCCCTTCTGTTCCTCTCTCAAAAAGAAGCTTTCTTTCTCTCAATAAATATATTCTGCTCTTAACTTCTGTTGTTCATAAATTTCATTCTTTGATTTTAGAGAACACAAACTTATCCCAGATGTCTTTCAGCTTGGAAGTTTCATTCTCGTATATCAATGTCACTTAACAGAAGGAAGTCTTTATCCTGCACAATGAATTGCCTCTGGATATCTTTGGACATGAGCGCATTTTTCTAGAAGACTCATTTTTATATATACATGACAATTCATTTGTTTGTGACTTCATGCAAGATTCACAATAGCATTTTTCCTCAGATTCTATGTATTTTTTTCAGATTCTTCCAGAGCTTCCTCACCTTCAACAATTAATCCTCAATCAAATATTTTAGTTTTACTGTTACAACTTCTTCTTGTTGCTTTTAATATAATATCTGATTTGATCAGATACAACAAAGGAAGTCTTTGCCCATTGGATTAATTTAACACTAATAGGAAGCTGGTGGATTTTTGAAGTCCAGTGGAGTGCATGGAAAGTCACTGGAATTCAAATGAGTTGATTCCAATCTACCACTTCCACTGAAGCCCACTGTGAGAATAAAGACACTAAGGCATATTTGCAGTTGTGGAGCCAACAGGGTCTTAAGTCCAGCTAGAATGATGGCATCGGGAACAAAGACCACCACCCAGGGCCAAACCAGGATTTATTAATTTGTCAAAGGGGAATAGCTTAGGGATGAGGAGGCACATGAGTGCTGTGAGCCGGGCTGGGTAGGAGGCCTGAAATTACCTCTGTGATATGCAGAGGGACACACACAGAGAAAGTGACCTGTATATCACAGATTGGGGCAGTATCTAGTGGTTGAGGGTCGGTGTTGCAGGTCTGATGTGTCATTGTCACACTCTGAGATGTCACATCTTCCTTATTGAAGCTCAGTACCAGCAGACACACACTGTGGCATCACCTGTTCTGTCTCTCCCACACTACTTCGGAACTATAGGCGGGCACCACTGACCTGCTTTTAAAGACTACACATGAGCACCTCAGCTAGACCTATTTCCCTGCTTAAAACCGGTAGAGGGGTAAAGACACATCTCAGCCGGCTCTGCCCACATCAGTGTGTGGAAACAGAGCCAGGTTTAGCTGGAATGGAGACGATGGCTCTTCTTTCAAACAGAGCCATCCTGGTGGTCCTCCACAGACATTTATGCAGTCTCAGGACTGATGGTAGATTTCATTTTCTTATTTTTGATGGTAGACTTCTGCTAATTTTTCTTTCATAAAACAAAATCAAAATCAAGAAGAGTAAAATGCATTGCATTAACATGACCTGTAGATGCAGCAAGTCATACTTCGAAACCAGAATAGAGATTCTGCCCCATCCTCTGAGGCCTCAGATGTCCATGTATCAGGTGTGAATATTCAGCTCACATAGTTAAGACTGAGGTGTAATCACATGCACAATATTTGAGGGTGCTGATGAGTGGTGATAACACAGGGCATGGTAGATTATATTTCGGTCATGAAATGAGGGATAAGATATTGCACACACAGTATTATACCATGCCAAACTATAAGTGCACATCCAAGTAAGTTTTGGGGGCATAAAGAAAAAATGAATGGGAAAAATGACAATTATGTCATGCTTTCTTTGGCAGCACATATACTGAAATTACTACTATGTAAACAAAATGTTAACAGGGCTATAATGCTTGTTTTCCTTGTTTGAAATTTGTTGGTTGCTATTTTTTTTTTGCTAGTGAATATGCATTACTCCTATGTCATGCTCTTAAATATGAAATACTTCCTGGTGAAATATGATACTTCCATCCTTCACAGGGGACAGTCACAAAATTAGCATCTCTTTAGTGTTTCTTCTCTACCTTTCTAGAGAAAATTTCTAGCTGATCACTTGAATGTAAACATTATTATCTGCAATCATTTGTCCACCTACATCAATTTAAGATGTAAATAAATGAACTTCACCAAAAATTTAGAGTATCAAGAGAGAGATTGAAGAGTTTATGTTCTAAAAGATGGGGTTTCAAAGGGAAAAGACAAATACTTGTTTTCATTAAATATTTGAACTTTTGACCTTGGAATCATACCAAGAAGTCAACCCTGCAAATTGCTCCCAGAGGATGACCAAATGCTGCCGTACTCTGAATGCTCATTATATGAGGTGCCCTGGCACTACCACACTCAGAGGAACGGTGCACACTGGTCTGTTTCCATTCACTGCTCAGCCCTCTGATTCTTTCCAGAGGAGCCTTCCCTGTCATTACTATTATTTAGTAAGTCACCGTGTTGCTTTCTGAACAGGATAATTGCAGCACATTGCCCTGGGTCCTGTCCTGCGGGGTCATCGGCAGTAGAAAAAGTGCGTACAAATAGTACAGCTGAAGCAGTACACAACACAATTAAACCTGCCTGTGCTGTTCTCAGGTAAGAGAAGTTTTCAGGCCATTATCAGTTTCAGAGGAATCCAGTTTGAACATGTTATTTTATGTTATGCACTTTAGCTCCTGAACATGTGGATAAAACACTTTAGTCCTCCCAGCGTACTCCATAGTGAAAAAAATTCAGTAAACATAATGCAATATTTTCACAGTTCTATCTAAGAATTCAAAATAATGAGGTTGTGGAAACCAACAAAGGAAATAAAAAATGTTGAATTTTTGTTTGTAGAGATAGGTAGGAATGTTCCAAATAGAATTTGTGCTTGTGTTTCTTCAGGGAGAGAAGACAGAGTAACTTGAAGGATGAAGAGTCAAGGTCACATCATAGATATCCGCCCTGCTCTTCAGGGCAGGGTGTTTATTTTATATAATGGTACCAACTATGAACGATTCTATTACAGTTGTTTCGGCAGCTGTACAGTTTAGAAGCTATACAAGATTAGTCCTGATTTCTAAAATATTTTCTTATCAAATGTTTATAAAACACAAATACATTAGGAATCATATTATAGTTTCCTTCACTGGGAATGGAAGGCTGGAGGCAGGAATTATCTAATAGTAGGCAATTAAAGTAGTCAAAAGTGCAGCATACGTATGACGAGTGAGCCTGAAAATTGACTGGCACTTCATTGTGAGAACCGCTAGAAAGGTGAAATATTTACTATGCAATAACATATGCAAAAGTCTCAAAATGGATTGAAAAAATAAATTTAGAGTAAACTATTAGGTTGTTAAACTTAGCAAATGTAAAATATATCTTAAAAATATGGGGAAGCATTCAGGCCTTTGGATTTGGTAATGGATTCTTAACATCACAAAAGGAACAAAAAGGCATGAGCAACCAAAGAAGAAGAAAGGAATTAGACAAAGAACAGCAGCAACAAACACATTTTTATTACTGTGGTGTGAATGTTTTCCTCATAAATTCATCTGTTGAAAAGCAAATCTTCAAATGCACAGCACACATGGATGATATCTGTAGCTGAAGGCTTTGGGATGAATTAGTGTTAAATGAGGTCAGCATGGAGCCCCATGAAGGAACTAGTGGTTGTATTAGGAGAAGACAGTCCTGAGCTACACGTGTCGGCTCTCTCTTCATGAGATGATGTCCGCAGAGTTTCGACGTCATAAGAAGGTGTTAACCAGATGTGGCTGCCTGACTTGATCTTCCTGGCTCCAGAACCATGAGCCAAATCATTTGCTATGATACTTGAATTATCCAGCTTCATGAATTGTGTTACACAATCACAGTGGAGTAAGATTTGTATCACTTAAGGAAGTGAAAAGACAATCTAGAGAATGAAAGTATATATTTTCAAATACTACCTTTGATAAATTTGGAATATCCAGCACATATAAAGAAATTATACAAGAAAAGAGCACGAAGTCTGATAACCCACTAAAAACTGGACAAATAGTTTGAAAACAAGTCTCTCTAAAGCATATACAAGTGGCCAAAGAGACAATGACAACTTGTTCAATATCAGTAATCATTGGGAAAATTTAAATTAAACAGTGTAGTTTACTAATATGCAAAAAAAAAATGCAGAAAACGCAATTACAGGCAAAGATATGCAGATATTTATGTACTTATGCATGTGTGGTCATAATATAAAATGGTAAATTGGTCCCTAATTGGTGAAAAGAGTTTTGTACATGTGCTGCTGAAGCAAGCACAAGGAGAGAGTATTGTGATTCTTCAAAAATTTAAACATAGAACTCACGATTCTACCCCTAAATATATAATCACAGTTTTTTTGATTTTCAAAATAAAAAAATGGATTATTTAACAAGTACTTTTTTAGTATTTACAATGGCCAAAAGGTGAAATAAGCATAAATATCTATTACCAAAAGAATGTGTGAATGTGTAGTGAAATATTGACACTTTTCAGATAGATGTGAATTTTGAAATCAATATGGTAATTACTATATAGTGAGGCACAAATCATATTTTGTATGACTGAACATACAGAAATTGCCAGAAACTGCTAGGTCAATAGAAACAGAAACACCTACTGGTAATAGCTGGGGCTTAGGCATGTGTCTTGGTTACATTTTTCTTGTTGCTGAGACAAAATACCCAACGCCAAAAATGAAGGAAGGAAAGGTTTATTTATCTTACAGTTTGTGGAGGTTTCAGTCCATATTTGGCTGGTTCTGAGGCAGAGTGGCACACGGCAGAGGGCAAACTGTTCATGGCAGCAGAGCATGGCCAAAACAACCAGAGCAAAAGGGAGGAATGGCTGCAAGCATCCTCTTCTCTTCCGTTACATTGTAAACAGGCTACCACCACCCAGGGGCAGTGCACCTCTCACACAATCTTCATGCCCTCCTCTTCCACAGGCTCAGGATGTATACAAACTAAGCACCTTAGCTTCCTCCTGAGTCACTCAGTTAAACTTCTAGACTCCCCACATTGACACAATGTATCAACCATAGCAGTATGGGAAAATTGTTTAAAGGGTAGGTGGTACTAATGGAAATGCTTTATAGCAGATCACAGCAGTGGCTTCACATGATGAATATAAGATTTGCCATTTATTTGTTTCCTTTAAATAGTTTAATTTTATAGCATGTGAATTGTACTTCAAATTATTTGAATAGAAATGACTCTAAAAAGGATTTCTCTTGTAAAAATTGTCATGTTTCTTTGAATGAAATGCCTTTGTATTTTATCACCACAATTTTTTTTTTAAATCTTTTTTTTTTTTTTTTTTTTTGCGGTACTGAGGATCGAACTCAGGACCCTGCGCTTGCTAGGCAAGCGCTTATTCCACTGAGCTATATCCCCAGCCCTATCACCACAATTAATAGGTGTACCATATAATAGTGTTTATATTAGTGAATAAAATATTTTTATTCAATATGATATTTATGATTTCGTAAAAGTTTCAGATTTGATGTAGCTGAGCTAATTGTATTTGCCAATTGTACATATTTTAAAAATACAATTAACTAAGTAGATTTTATTAACCTTAAAGGAATTAATACTAACAATAAAACTCTGGAATTTATAAGTGGAAATATATATTTTCATGAATAATATAAAGTAGGAGTAAAATTGACTACATTCTGAAATTATTCAAACTTTGATTTATTTTCCCACAGATTTTCACATTGTTTGAAGTAGAAACCCTTTGTGAATCCTTTCCTCTTCATAGTAAACATGACCCTGATCCTATCTAGTTAGTCTCACCAGAGGTGAGTATAACTGCAATTTTCCATTCACATGCAAGTTGTCATTTAAGTATATATTTATGTCCTCATTAACAAAATCTGGTACAATTTTGGTGATATATTAAAATCATTGTGACAGAGTAATGCTTTCTTCAGCCACTTTGGTTTTATTTCTCACTCACTGTCTGGCTTTGGACTCACCTCTATTATTTGGTTATATGTTGTCTCCTAATTTATAAATATAATCTCACTAGACATTTACAGATTGATTTTCAGAGAGCCTATGTGATTGAATAATCCCACCAACAAAGTAAACATCTTAGCTTTGCTTCAGCACCTCGGTATCATTTGATATTTACAAAATTTTAAGACATTTAAAATTTTTAGTGTATGAAAGTTGTATGTCACTTGATATTTACATTTTACAAATTATTGTGAAACTATATGTGAGGGCCATAGAGTTTTCCTTTATTATCATTATGCAGTCTATTATTTAAGTACCAGGTAAGTACATCTAATTTCCTCAACTTGCGCTTTATTTGTGATGATTTCATCATGCAGACTTTATGGTTATATATCATGAAATTTATTAATCTTTGAATTTGTGATGTATTTAAGAATCTCTGTCATCATAAATCCTACTCATAGTCTTCATTTCTGTAGTTTGATTCCTTAGGAATGAAAATATCAGTGGCCAAGACAGTTCTGACGTTTGGGAGAAAGAAACCCCGTGAACAGCAGAGAGGAAAGCCCTCTGGACGGGAGGAGACAGAGATATTAGGCTACACACGTACTGGAATCATAGATGCTGTTTATTGTTAGTTTTGAGGGCTATTAGGCTTGCTAATCTAATTTTTAAATACTCTTTGATTATATAATATGTATCAAAATTATTGTCATGTGCTGCTAACAGAGAATGACTTTTCATCAAACCATAATTTAAAATAAATTAATAATTTAAGTAGAGAAAAACACAAAAGTAACAAAGGAAAGGGAAGAGAAGGGAACAGAAGGGAATGGAAGGAAATTGTATTGAATAACAGTGTTCATTTGTTGTTTGTATAACTTTATTATTTTTAATAATTATGAAAATATCGTATCCTGATTTTGATAATTCTCCATAACCCTGAGAACCTACATCAAGTGAGGGCTGCTGTGCGTCTTTTCCCCACTCCATCACTAGTTCTAACCTAAATGACTCTCTCAGTGATGGAAATTGTCAGTCTATTGCAAATGAAGCCTGACATATATTGATGAGTCCAAGTGGTTTAGTGTTTATTATTTGTAGCTAAATAAACACCCTCAAGACTGATTCAAATACCCCAGGATTTAGGGTGTGCAAATCCAGACTTACATAATTTAAATAAAATCTATTCCCTAAGTAGTTCTCTATTATGAACAAAAAACAGAAACTGGGAATTGATGTGTCGCTGGTAAGTGACACCTAATTTGTTTAATTGAAAGAGTACTGATGAAAGATTTCTTTAATCCATCATTTTTACTCCTACTTTTAATGTTATGTTATGAAACCTGTTATAAATAATGTTGGGCATTATAATTTAAATACTAGTACTTGTGACATATTTAGTTTTAACTTTATGAACAGTGACCTTCTGGTTATTTTCTGGACCCCATAAATTTTTTAACTAAAAATAATATTAACTAATAAAAGATCACCTTTCCATATTTTTCAGAAAAATTCTATTGAATTTCACTGAATATGAAAGTGTAAAAACATAGAGAATGTCACAAATTTAAATATTAAGAAGAAATACAAATGAAAAGCAACTTAGTTTTAAAAGGTAATGGAATTCCATATATTTAAGAAAGAAATTTGAATAAACATAAACTGTCATAAATTTCATGACCACCTTGTTCCTGACATATTCATTAATCCTTTTTAGACAACCCCAATAGGACCTATTAGAGATAGAAAAATTTAGAAAAAATCTTACAAATACTATAACAGAAGAAGCAGTTGATGTATAGAATGAACCTAATTTGGCATATTCTATATTTAAACTAGATTTGACTAATATTTTTGCCCTTCCACCTTTACATTGAGGTTTTAAAATAATATTTTCATTCTATAGGACTGTATATTATAACAAGACATATTTACAAACTTGCTGAAAGATCTAGAATGCTGAGGCTCTTGTCTTGTGATTCGTGCCTTGATAGTTTGGGTGTCAGAAGAATATATTTTTGACTTGCTGACTGTGTGTTTTCATACATTGCCACATAGTACCAGCTACAGAATACAAGGATTGCTTAGCTAGTTGCCCTGAGGTATTAGCAATCTCACAAATTTAGACTGTGAGTGAACACTTATGCCTGCAATCTGTATTTATATTGATGACATTAAATGTTGACCAACTGTCTTCTCATTGTTCATTAATCCACTATTCAGACATTATATATTTATTGATAAAAATAAATACCATATATATTGATATAATAAATACAGTACATATTCATAAAAATAAATACAGATTCATGTTCCTTTGACATAGAATAATGTTACTATTTTCATAGAAATATGGACTATAATCTTCAAAACATCTTCAACTCTTTTCTATGTGTTTTTCAGTATGAACAATATCACTGAAGTTACAATATTTGCCCTCAAGAGCTTCACAGATGACTCTCAACTGCAGATCATTCTCTTTTTCCTGTTCCTGGCAATTTATCTTTTTACTATCATGGCCAGTATAGGACTGATTGTGTTGGTCATTGGGGATTCCCAGGTCCACAACCCAATGTACTATTTTTTGAGCATTTTATCATTTATGGGTGCCTGTTTTTCCACTGTGATTACTCCAAAAATGTTAGGAGATTTTAAGTCAAAAACAAAAGTCATTTTATTTCTTGAATGTGCATCACAGATGTTTCTTCTTGTTACTTTTGGGACCACAGAATTCTTTCTCCTGGCCGCAATGGCTTATGACCGCTATGTAGCCATCTACAACCCACTTCTGTATCCCGTGAGTATGACGCCCAGGGTCTACATGCCACTCATCACCGCTTCCTTTGTTGGAGGAACATTACAGTCTACAATACATATGGTGACCACTTTCAGCCTGTCCTTCTGTGGGCCCAAATGAAATTAGGCATATATTTTGTGACATCTCCCCTCTCCTCGCTCTCTCCTGTTCTGACACATAGAAATGAGCTTCTGCTCTTCCTCTTTGTGAGTTCCATTGAGGTGGTCACGATCCTGATTGTCCTCATCTCTTACGGCCTCATCCTATTGGCCATTCTGAAGATGCCTTCTGCTGCAGGGAGGCAAAAAGTGTTTACCACGTGTGGCTCCCACCTAACCAGAGTGTGGCTTTATCACGGGACAGTCCTCTTCATGTACGTGAGGCCAAGTTCCAGCTACACCTTGGAGCACGACATGGTGGTGTCGATATGTTCCTCCGTTGTCATTTCCATGCTGAACCCCATTATCTACAGTTTGAGGAGCAAAGATGTCGCAGAGGTGGTGAAAAGAATGCTGAGGAAATGTTGGGGTGAGGATACAGCGACCTGTCCTCAGCATAATCTTAATTGCATCATCCTGTGTGTGTCTGTTCTTATTGAAATTTTAAAAATAGAGAAGTTAGTCGAACTATGAAGCTGTCCACACATGTGAATATTTCTTTCTTCTTGAGTTCATATAGAGTTACATATGTAAATACACATGGCCATGTGTGACAATACCGGTTCCAATAGTTTGCTATGGCTGCAATAAGAAAATACAGCAGATGGAGTTGCTTTAACAGCACAGATGTATTTTCTGTTTCTGATAATAAAATCCAAAACCAAGGTGTTGACAGGTTTCTTTAGTCTGAGGACTGTTTTGTGGTTTATAGATGTCTAGCTTTACCCTCTCTTCACATGACCTTTCCTGTGGGTGTGTCTGTGTCCTAATCTGTCTTTGCTGTAAGGACATCAGGCATATTGGATTAAAGTTCTAATTTTTATCTAGTTACAGAACCTAATTCTTAACACATGACATTCTGAAGTGCAAAAGTAGACCACTCTTATTTCTAGTAGATTTTCAGCAGTACTAAACTGATCAAAAATAAGATAAACAATTATTATAGCTAGATACTACAGAGAATGAATTTAATCTACTAAAGTTAGGAGAACTGGTCGTGGTGGTGCATGCCCATATTCCCAGCACTCAGGAGGCTGAGGCAGGAGGATTGTTGTGAGTTTCAGACCAGCCTGGGCTACAAACTGAGCTCAAAGCCACCATGAACTGCATAGAGAGACCCTGTCTCAAAAATACAAAAATAAGTAAATAAATAAAGTTAGAGAAATACAATAGCTCAATTAAAATGTTATAATTTTAAAAATGAAACAACACTTGTTAAAATGAAAAAGTAACAATGTACTCAACATAAAAAATAATAAAGGTATAGATCTGAGTCAATTACTACTTTTTATAGCCATGAATCAAAATATCCAAATCTATTTCAAAACTTGCATAAATATGTAAATCATTAGTTAATAGTAAAAACCATTCTATTCTTGAATTAGTCAAAGATCAATGAAAGAATTGTAAAAAGAATAATCCTCCATCATTTCATTGTTCTTGTGTTGTTTTAATTTTGTCTTTGTTGTTGTTGTTTTGTTATTTTTTATTCTCTTTAAAATTAATTAAAACAAGTAATCCAGGGGAGAGATGATGGATAAGGAGAGAGAGAGAGAAAAAAAGAAGGTAAATTTGAGTCACAGTTTAAATGTGAGGAGCTCATAATTAGATGATAGCACCGTTTAAGTTGGTAGGAACTTTAAATCCTTTTTTAGACTTTGGCCGCAGCTGTGAAGGAGGACTTGTAAAAACTGCTCTGCTGTCCTGAGCAGCACCGCACATGACTCACTGTGGAATGAATCTTAGAAAATCTTGGATAAGAAAGCATTTCTCTCAGTATCTTGCAACCTCATGCCTGTTGGGGTGATAGAAATTCATCCTCAGCTTCTCATTTGCCTGAAACTTCTGGGTTACCTATTACCTGTCACCTCAGTGTTAACCTGTTAGTGACACAGATGGATACCAGCATCTGAACCTCCACAATAGCCTGTCACTGTATAAAACAATTATTGTTGAGTAACACTTTCTTTCTTCTTGAATTCAGCCCAACAGATGGTCTGTTGGGCCCAACACTATAGTAATTGACAAAACAATGCCTTTATCCACCTCCGCTAATTATCTCTGGAAATTTTGGGACATAAACACATTTTGCTGAGAGTCATTATTGCATATGTATGAAAGTTGCTTTGTGCATGACTTCATGCAAAGTTTATGGTACCATTTTCGTCTAATTCTCATTGTGTACATTTTCAAATTCTCCCTTTTCATCCTCACTTTGTACTATTATTCCTCAAGTGATATATTTCAGCTTCTCTATTGTGTTTTAATTTCTTCCTACTATTCTCAAGGCGACATCTTGATGATATATAACAAGAGGAAAATTTTGCCCACTGAATTCATTAGGAATCTATGTTAGTCTCAGGGCTGATTGTGTCTTTCCAAATAAAAGTAAAGTGAAGTGCACTACAATAGTAAAACACACCACACAAGTGTGGCTCTTCATGAAGCCAATCATACTCAGAAAGAGGATGAAGGTTCTGCTCCATTCCTGTGAGGCCTCAAGATGTGTATTCATCAGCTGCGCATGCTCAGTGGCTATAGTGAAGCCAAGGGCATCGTCCATTGCATATTATGCGGGGGAGTTGGTTAATAACAGGCTAACAATAGGTTGTGATAGATTGCACTGCACTCATAAAATAAGCGACAGGTACTGAACACACAGTGTTATAACAATGCTACAAATCTAGAAGCACACATTCAAACAAATTGGGGCTCAAAGGATAAATGAATGGGAGAAATTGTTATTGTATAGAAAAATGTTAAACACGTGGATTTAGTTAATTTTCCTCGTTGGATTTTGTTGTTTTGTATTTTCTTCTACTGACTGTGTACATTTTCAAATTCTCACTTCTTTCCTTCTCTTAGAAAACCTTGGGTAAGAAAAGGTTCTGTAGCTAAGTCATCCTTGGAAGTATAAAATTCATCAGGTGAAAATTCTATTGTTCCATTTTTCATAAAATTAATCAATCATGAAATGAGTATGTCTGTGGAAAATTTTTTTCTCCTAAAAACTAGTCAACACTTCCTAATTCAGCATTTGAGTATAAGTATTATTCTCTGCAAGTTTGTGTAGCTGTGCATCAATTTTAGACTAAATAAACGAAACTTGACAACAGCGAAGAGCATCACAAGCGAAGATGATTCTGCTCTTAAATGTGGAGTTCCTAAGAGAAAACAACCCAAAACTTTCTGTCCATTTAATCCTTGAACTTTTGTCCTTGGAGTCATGCCAAGAAATGTTGCTTGGAATCTGCTCCCTGAGGATGATCAAAGGCTTCAGGACTCAGACAGCATGTTGTATGAGCGCCCGGGAATCCTTCGCCTTGGGGAGAAAGTGTACACTGTGCTGATTATTGTCACGTTCCCACCTCAGCTTCTCTAGAGACAAACATCCTGTAAAATCTCCGTCATTACCAATGGAACAAAACATCTCTTTTGAAATAATTAACCTCAGAGTAAAAAATGAATACACAGCAACATAAAGATAGATTACAGCAAGAAATATAAATAGTGTAGCACAAAAATTTTGAACTCCTGAATTGGGTTGCATATTTTTTGCGAAGAGAAATCTGAACGGGACAAATTTTCAAGTGAATGCTCTCAGAAAAAGGTTCTTTTTCAGCCTTTCTCTCACAGTAAGTACATCCTTAAAATCAGGTGGCATTTATATTAGACGAATAAAATGGGAGTTTTATCGGACTGATATGTAGGTATGCACATATTATTTAGGCCTTGTGAATATTGTTGTGACTTGCAAAACAGTCATATAGAGTTGATGAAATCAATGTACGCAAGCAACGTACATTTCTGAAAATGTAATTTATGCAGAAAAGTTGATTTTAAGTAGACCTTACAAACATATATTGTTACCAAAATTGAAGGTCACCCAGTGCTTTAACTCTCCCCCAAAAAGATGGAGAAAATTTATGTGGTGGGGAAAAAGAGTTTATCCAGAGCTAATATGAAGGAGACAAAGGCGCTCTGACAACCTCAAAGCCCTTTCTGTGTTATAGGGTTCAAGGATTTTAATGACAAAGTCATCCCAAGCTCCCTCCAGTTCTTGTCCAAATTAAGCCAGACCTTGAACTCCTGGGGTCATACCTGAATATTCTTTTCTGAGGGACACAATATTTTTCTAACAGACCAATACTTTTCAGTCCAGTCTGCTGAGAGGAGGACCAGAAGGGGTGTTCTTGGTCAGAGGATGTTGGAGAAGAGTCCAGTCTGTAAAACTCCCAATTCTTAAAGATGTGTTTTACTCTCCCAGTTACCACATCTTCAAGAATTTGACACTGCACACTCTCTAATCTTCATGTGCTTCAGTAAAGTCCCAAGACAGAAATTATTTGAATTAACAGGAAACACATGGGAATTAAAATTGGAAATAATACATAAAAATCAATTTTAGCATAAAAAGTTACTTGCACACTCTTTTTCAAGTTTGCTAAAATTAATTGTAACAGAAGCACAGAATATCATAAGCATGTTCTCTGAGGTCCAACTATCTTGGTAGAATCACAACGTCAATGTGTAATTGCTCTGATTTCACATTAGTAACATTCTCTGCCCCTTTTCTGCACAAAATACATAGGAAATAGTCCCTGTGGTATGATACCTTCATATTAATTGAAAGTATTAATGAAGGAAAGTGTCTCCAGTAACATTTGGCTCACACTAAAGACAAGATATAGCCCTTCAGTGAAAAGAATCAAATGTAAACTTACACCTTTATCTATATGTAACAATTAAATGTTTTTGCTCATATTTTGTATAATTTTTTTCAATATTTGAAACTATTAGACTAATTATAAAAAATACCCCTGATGAAAACAAAAAAATATTTTTTATTCAATTAAGATAAATATTAACTTTGATTTCTCAGTAGTTTAAAACTATACATCATGGGAAGAAGAAACTACACTGATGTGGCCAGCTTCATCCTCGTGGGACTTGTGGACTCTGAAGAGATGCAACTGGTCCTCTTCCTGCTCTTCCTCCTCATCTACCTGCTCACGGTGCTGGGGAACGCAGGGATGATGCTGGTCATTCGCCTGGATCCCCAGCTGCACACCCCCATGTACTTTTTCCTCACCCACCTGTCCTTTCTCGACCTCAGCTACTCCAGTGTCATCGCCCCTAGAACCTTACAGAACCTGCTGACATCTTCCAAGAGCATCTCGTTCCTGGGCTGCTTCACCCAGATGTTCTTTTTTATCCTCTTGGGTGGCACTGAGTGCTTCCTTCTGTCCTCCATGGCCTATGACCGCTATGTAGCCATCTGCAGCCCTCTGCACTATCCGGTCATTACGTCCACAAGGCTGTGCTGGGCTCTACTTGCTGGCTCCTACATGATTGGCTCTTTGGATTCTACTGTTAATATGGTGTTTATGAGCAGACTGCATTTCTGCAATTTTAATGTCATCCATCACTTTTTCTGTGACATATCCCCAATTTTAGCCCTGTCCTGCACTGACACTTCCAATGTTGAACTCATTATATTCATTTGTGCTGGATCCAACTTAGTGCTGTCCCTCATCATCATATCTGGATCCTATGTGTCCATTCTCTCCACTATCCTGAAAATCAATTCCACTGCAGGAAAGAAAAAAGCCTTCTCGACCTGCACCTCTCATCTTCTGGGAGTCACCATCTTTTACAGCACCATGATCTTTACTTACTTAAAACCAAAGCAGTCCTACTCCTTGGGAAAGGATCAAGTGGCTTCTGTGTTTTACACGATCGTGATCCCCATGCTGAATCCTCTCATCTACAGCCTCAGAAACAGAGAGGTGAAAAATGCTGTCCTTAGAGTCCTGCAGAAGAGAGAGGGCTCCAGGCCATTCAAATAATAGTGTTGCTAGGCATTTACCTTTGTCTGCCTTTTTTTTCTTTACATTTTTTTTTCTGAGACACTCTTTGGTCTCCCTCTGAAAACAGTTGAATGTTTTTCCCCTCCTCTTGCCCTTAAGCTAAGCATGAGTATTTGCATGCTAAGGTTTTACAAATTCATATTGTAGTTTTCAGTCATTATTAAATGTTGAATCCATGATATAATGAACCTATAATTTAAAGGTAGCTATCATGCAAAACAAGAAAATCTTTGCAAATTTAAGAAATATAGAATATCTGTGCATGCTCCAGTTACATAGAATTTTATTATGAAAATCACTCCATTTTCTTTCTGTTTGTAGTGCTTATCAGGAGCAAGGTTTAGAGCAATGACTTTCACATTAACATCACAGCATTTAGACTCTCAATCTGGCGCAGTCCAACCCACATACTTCACTGCAATTCAAAGACTCAGTATCGTCCCGGTTGCACAGTGTGTATCATAATTCCACATTCTCCTGAGCAGACGATAGACATAAAACTTTTCAGGCAATAACAATAAATATTGACCATTCATAGGAGGATGTGCATTCCTATAATATTTTCATTAGTAATGAATATTTCTCAGTAGTACTCTTTCATGTTTTACCAGTTTCTATTATACAGTTTAACTGACAAACAGCAAAAAGAAAACCTAATGAATGGTAGTACCAGATTTTGAATTCTAGATAAAGTAATAAAGTAGAATTAAATTATAGGAAAGTGATATATCCTAAGACCGAAGACAATTTGGAAAGTGATAGTTATTAAAGAAAAACACTGTATCCATTGTTGACAATTTTGTGCATGTTTTTATAGTCATTGATTATGAATATATTTCTATATACTTAGCACAATTTC
Organism: Dinomys branickii; assembly: GCA_004027595.1. Classification (NCBI taxonomy): domain Eukaryota; kingdom Metazoa; phylum Chordata; class Mammalia; order Rodentia; family Dinomyidae; genus Dinomys; species Dinomys branickii. Next base: position 13,208 of record PVLD010018253.1, on the reverse strand, counting down.
TGTCACTATATAATCTTTGCTGTTTTATTACTTATGTGAAATTTTAATGTCTAATAATCTCTGTATAATTAAGATCTACAAGATTCTTGTAGCAAAATTAAGACACTTATTATGTAGTGCTTAGAACAGAAATTTGTGAATTTACCAATTTACAAGTCGATGAGCAGTACATGCTGTAAGGTGTGGCTGGGGATGACAGCTGGTGGTCAACTTGTAACCCCCAGCTGAACTGAATCAGTGTGCTGCTGGGTGTGGCAGGCCCAACAGAGGACTGTTACCAGTGGCATGCAAGAAGAAGTGGATGGGAAGAAGAGGAGCTGTAGGGTGCTGTTACCGGGTGGCTGGTTCTCCTAGGGGAGCTTGTCATGCTGGCTTTCCTGAAATGAACATGGATGTTATCATCAAAGGAGAATTGGACATTATTGTCACAGAGAACAGGAAGCAATGCTCAAAGTAAGGACCAGAGTTCCCCCAAAGTGAACAGACAGACATTATCTTTTCCCATCACCCTCTTTCCCAAGAGCAGAGGTGAGAGGGGTCTGATATGTGTCACCTCTCCCCTGGAAAACCTGGCAGATATCTGATGTCACCATGGGGGGTGACACAGATGGCTGACACAGATGGCTCCTCCCACTGGGGCAGAGGCTGAGAAGGAGACAGGAAAAAGGCTGCCTGATTTTCATGTTCCTCCTTTTGTTAGGCCTTGACCCACCATAGAATTCTAGAGGAAGTTCTAGTCTGTTAGGATCCAGTCTGACCTGACTCTACCAGCCCCAAACCTGCTTGCAGATAGACACATCTCTCAACAGGGAACTCGGTTCAGCACCAAAGCTGTCATTTGCAAACACAGGATGTTGTAAAAAAAAATTTTTAAATCAGACCGGAGGATCAGTGGAATAGAACAGAAGATGGAATCACAGCTCCAAACACACTCAGCCACCTAATCTTGGACAAAGGAGCCAGACATGTGCCCCAGAAGAAAGCTTCTTTAATAAAGAAGTTCATTGGTGGTGGAAAAATTGGTTTTCCACATGCCAACGACTAAAGCAAAACCCATGCCTATCACTGTGCACTAAAGTCAAAATGCATCATAGATCTAAATGTTAAAACAGAGACACTAAATCTACTGGAAGAGAAGATAGGTAGAAATCTTGAAGATATAGGTGTAAGCAAAGACTTCAAGAACAAAACCCACACCACATGGGAAATAACTGCAAAGAATCAACAAGTGGTATCTCACCCTGTGAAAAAGCTTTTACACAACAAAAGAAATCACCAAAAGTGTGAAAAGACAAATCATAGACTAGAAAACAATTACAACCAGTTGTCCCTCAGACAATGGACTAATATCCGAAATATATAAAGAACTGAACAACATCAGGCCTCCCAAATTCAAAAACCCAATCCAAAAATGGGCATCTGAGAGGAATGTGCACTTCTCAGATGTACAAATACAATTGACAAATAAATATATGAAAAACTGTTCAACATTCAACAGACACAAATTAAAATAGTACTGTGATTCCATCTCACCCTAGAATAACTATCATCAAGAAATCCACTAATACCAAATGCAGGAGAAGCTGAGGAAAAAAGGAAACCTTTTCCTCAGTTCATGAGATTGTATACTGTTGCAACCTCTGTGGAAATCGGTGTGGCTATTCCTCAAAAAGGTAGGATTAGAGGTCCCATTCAATCCAGTTGTTCCACTCCTGGGTATCTTCCAAGAAGAATTAAAAACATCATAGCACAGCAAAGTATGTGCCCCAAGTTTATAGCAGCACAATTTGCAATAGCTACATCTTGGATGAACCCAAGTACCCATCAGTGAAGGAATGGGAGAAAAGATGTAATATATAATGGAGTGCTGCTCATCCATAAAGAAGGATAAACTGGAGACTTTCATAAGTAAATGGATGCAACTTGACACCATACTCATAAGATAAATTAATCAGACCCATATGTATAAGCATGGCATTGTCTCATTAGTGTGAGAAGATAACATGTACATAAGATCCAACACATACAATAGATATTGTCAATTGGAAGGGAACTGACTAAAAGAAAAGAGAAACTAACGGGTTAAAGGTAACAGGAAGGAGGGGAAAAGGGAAATATACATCTTAATAAGACAGTTATACAGCTAGTTTCCCTTAGTTCATTGAAAAGAAATTGTGTGCTAATATTATCTGGACATTATTTCATGCCTAGATCTTGTACTTTGAGTAACTACTATGAAGGTAACAGTGTGCAATGTGTTAATTATTGTTACTCTCCAATAAGCCTGATTGGAAACTGTTTTATTTTATTTCTATTTTTCTTCTTCCTCTCTTTAAAGAGAGAGCAAAACTTGATGGAGAAAAGGGAAAGGAAGAAAGAAAAAGGGAAGACTACACACACACACACACACACACACACACACACACACACACACGATTGTTAATACAGTACTACAGCTAGTTTCTTTAGTTCATTGAAAAGAAATGTTTGTGCTAATTTTGTCTGGATGGTATTTCATGCCCATTTCTTGTACTCTGAATAACTAGTATGAAGATAAAAATATGCAATGTGTTAATTATTGTTACTAGCCTGTGCCCAAGATGTTTTATTTTTACTTTTTTTCCGCTTTAATTAAAAAATAGGACAAGAAATTTTGCAGCTCCCCAATGTCTGATGATATCTGCGGACACTTGGAAAAACTTACAACAGGTGCTTCAAGAATTCCGGCCACTGAGGTGCAAGACAGCCGGAGAACTTTGACGACAGATGGCCATTAAAATCATCCCCGCTGCTGTCCCTGCCTCCTTTCCATCCCTATAACGGATGCACTTCTCTTCGTTCCTTACAGGAGGTCTTCTCACTTTCTATCTGCCTGCACTCACGCACAAGACATTCCACACCATGTTGCCTTTACGCAAGCCTGGTGTTTATACGGGTCTCTTCTCCCCATCACATGCTTATGTTGCAGTTTCCAGTATAGATAACCCTACAAGGAGACACAAACTCTGTGTGTGTATTTACTTGCGTAAGAATGAAAGGCATTGCTTTTGCAGACATAGGGTGTTTCCTTGTTTGTTGGAAGCCCTCAAAGCCAGGGTAGTTTCATGTGTTTTTCTAACCTTCTAGCGGATACATACATCTGCTGGTTTATTCAGTGGGTCCAGCAGATCCATCCCTTATTTTTCTATGATAAATTTGTACATTAGTATAATAGTAGTCAGCTGTGCATCCCAGTGTCTTTCCCTGATGGATACAGGAAGCAACCTATGTGTTTACTCACTTGAAATGATGAACAGCAGGTGTGTGCATGTGTGTAAAAGTGGCAAAAGGGGATTTTTACTCAAATTTTGCTCCTCCTTATGTTTTTGTGTATATTTTCCTGAGTATCACAGATGATCTAATCGACAGACAGTGCACCTGGATTTGTTTTTAAACCGCTTTTTTTATTTTTCTGGTGTAACTAGCCCAGTTCAGTATAATGGAACATGGAAAACCAGATTTTCATGTTTTGGAAGAGGTCAAAAGTGACTCATGACAGGACTCCTGCATGGATGATGAAGATGATCCCTTACGGTGAAATCCATGGTCTCATAACACGAGTGGCGCGCATGGCGAGGGCGGTGATGACATAGATGTTGAGCGTGTGCGCCACAGCTCCTGTGACAGTGAATGGAGTAAGAGTCAACCGATACAGACGCAGAGAATGCAGACCCTCGTGATTCAGATGATGGAGAAAACAGCATCGTGAGACCATAGCTGACTAGTTCGCATGTCAAATGGCTCGCAACCAAATAGAAGGATTTGATGTTAGAAGCAGGCATGAAAATACAGTGAGGGTCTTGGCAGGGGCAAAACATATTGAAGGGAATGCCAGTGCTGCCGTTCAGCATTGGAAACTATGAGACAAAATGCTACAATATGCTGTGAAATATGTAAAGGCTGAAATGCAAGCGAAATGTTCTGTGTGCACCATAGCCATATCCAAATATTGTACTTATTATGACACTTAACTGGCTGAATTGAAACCATTCATACGTGTTCCATACTTAGCAAGGATTTCTCATAGTAATCACAGGAACGTGAAAGATTTCTGGAAAAGTGACAGGTCAAAATGGTATAAAAATTTATGCCCCATGGGGCTGGCGATATAGCTCAGCAGCTCAGGACTTCCTGGCATGTGCGATGTCCTGAGTTTGATTCCCAGTACCCCCCATGAAAAATATGCCCATGTGGATATGAAGACTTATGATTTCCATTTAGGCATTATCCTGGAACTCAGCCATGAGATGGTTATCTGTATAGTAATAACCCAAATGATGTTATGAACAGACTTGTTGCTTCCACCCTCCAAATTAATCAGAGTGTGACATTTGACAATTAGTTTATCAGTTTCCAGTTGATATTATATTTGATAACGGAGCACAAGCTGACCGTCATAGGAACTATACACAGGAACAAAACAAAACTTCCAAATGGAAGGGTACAACTTTAAAATAGAGAATTGTACATTGCAAACTTTGAATTTCAGACAGATTGAACTTTGGCCTCATATATGGCGAAGGATAAGAAACTGTTACAACTCAGGTCAACATTCAATACTGATGGAAATACTGATAGGGAAACACTGACAAAGTGGAAGCCTGAGATGAAAACTTCCTATAAGAAAATCAGTGGTAGAGTTGGCATTGTTGATGAGTTATACAGAAACTGTGATGTCACTTGAAACACAAAGCGTGGGCCAATATGTGCTTTACTTGATCCTAAACATGTGTGCCATAAACAGTTTGATAGTCTACAAAGAAAATACCAAGTGTAAGATTTAATGGAAAAATTATCTTAGAGGATTAGGATTGGAGCTCATAAAAGATCATTTATAGCAGAGGAAAAACAAAATGTTTTTGCTGCGGGGAACTACACAGAAAAACTTGTAGAGCACACTAGTGTCCTGACAGGTGGACAGGCTGGCACAGCATCAAAAACAGCTACTATGACAACAGGAAAACAAGAAGATGACAACTGTGCCTACAACAAAGGATCATAAAACAAAATGTATGTGCTTCTCGGTGTGAGCAGTGCTTGTGTAGAACAGGCAGTTGTCAAGTGTGAAGGCTGCCTTGGGAATGATAGTTGAAGTAAAGACCATTTCTGTGGTAGGCTTTGTGTTTTTATTACAGTTCACATAAGTTTTTATTTTTTATGTTATCTCTTAGATATTGTAAGCAAGTAAATGATTGATGGGAAAATGTTGATGTCTATTCTAAGCATACATTATATATTGGATATTTTACTTTATTGACATTTTATTTCCCTGCCAAATGCATGTTTTACAACGCAGTAGGAAGCTCCTGACAAAACAGGAAAGAGGAGAGTTGACGTGACTGCTGCATAGAAAAGGAAGCTAGGTGCATGTGCTGTCTGTGAAGCAACACATGTGCATGGCGCCTGCAGCTGCCAAATCTGAGACCGCCTTGGGTGTGGCAACTGGGCCAAAGCTGATTTTTGCTTTATACTTTTATTGGTATTTTCACTGTAGTTCATTTACTAATTTATGTCTGATGTTATATTTTAGGTTTTATAAGCAAGTATACAGTTGCTATAAAAATGTTGGTATCACATCTAAATGCACATTACACAGTAAGAATTTAACGCTTTATTTTCTTTATATCTGTCTTTCTGCTAATGACACCCTATAAAATATAATGACAACCACCTGACAAAGAGAGAGACCACTGAGACATGTCAGTGTAAGCAATAAATGTGTATGGAACGTAGTGTTGTCATGTTTGCAGAGTAACTTAAGCATGCTAATCTAAGAAATAAACTTTTTCCTAAGTGCTCTTGCTACTTTCACTGTAGTTCATATAAGAATTTATTTTTATTGTTCTTTTTTAGTCTTTGTGCACCAAAAAATAAGTTGATGTTGAAAATTTTGGTGCTTCTTAATATAAACTCAACAAATATTAAACATTGAATAGTATTTTCCTACTAAGAACTCATTGTTTAATATAGTAAAACTCATAAAATTAAAATTAATAATTCATCAGTAGAAATAAAAAAATAAACGTGGGTCTAACAGACCCATTTTCTATACTTTTATAACAAAATTAAAGTCAGATTCTGGGTTGCAACTCCTTGCTTTTTCTAACTTTCTAATAATATTACTTTCCCTTCCCTTTGTATTCATTTTCTTCTCATAACTTCTCTTGGGTTACAGGTCTGTTGGCAGTGTAGAAAGACACTAAAGGCCTCAGCAGGCTTTTTTAGAGAAATTAGCAAAAAATTTTATGCAAAGTAGCTTTATCTTTTGTAGATAGATTCAGATTCCCAGCCTAATCCTCACATATGATGTTGAAGCTTTAGTAGAGGAATTTCACTGCAGGGATTAAAAGCACAAAGGTAGAGAAAGAGTTACCAGACCTAGATTGGAATAAGAAGTTATAGCTAAGGATGGACTGCTCCCTCCTGATGACAGAATCAGAGGAGGAGCTGACAGGCAAAGCATGTGGGAGCCAAAAGCACGCAAAACAGAATAACCAACCAGCCCCCACCTCCAGTAGATGAAGAGCAGACATGGGGCAGCTGCCTAAATGAAAAGAAAATAATCATCCAATTTATAGAATATAAACACATGATAGATAGATAGATAAATAGACAGACAGACAGACAGACAGACAGACAGACAGATTTGGAACATACCCACACCATCTTATACACCACAAAAAGGCAGGAAGAGGTCACACAGAGCCGACCAAAGAAACATGAAGGTAGACAAAGGTAACTGGGTTAGGATCCTGTGACCTGACATCCGGTCAGTGACAGGCTGGGAAACAGTGAACTTGTGAGAGGTTCCAGGTTGCCACCTGGAAGGAAAGTCCCTAACCCTAATAAAAGAAACCCAGGGACAAAGGCTTGTGGCTGCCCACCTTGTTCCAGATCCTCTGTCTCCTCTCCAGTGTAGTTTAATTCTCTCTGTCACCTTTTCTTCCTCCTCACAAAAAAGCATCTTCCTGTCTTAAATTGATTCCATCTAATTCATTATTGGTGCTGACCTTTCAGTCTGCCTAGCTGCTCACCCAGAGCAAGACACTCCTATGATACTATTACAAGAAGCTAATTGATTTAGAAATATTACAGACAGTAGACATGGCAGGTCCTTGGAGAGAGGCGTGCAGAAGACAAGAACATATTACAACTGTGGTTGGAGGTGGACTCCTTAGAGGTCAGGCTTAAAGACAAAGAGAAATTCTGACACACATCTACTTCCCCTAGAGATGAACAGCAGTGAGAGATATTCTAAAGAGGATTCCATCACCCAGGGTGGAAGCCCAAATCCACCCTACACCATTCTTTCTGGGACAGTCTGTGTTCCTTCCATGTACCTTTGTTATGTGACTTGCTTTTGCCTTTGATCCCCAGTTAATCAATATTACCTAAGCAACTGTACTTGTGATCTCATTGGTTGGCCATAGTTTTGTCCCACCTTATCCCCCCTCCTCCCCCCACAGGGTTTGCCCTACATAATTCCCTTGAGAAGAGGAATCCTCAGCCACCCACTCGGCACTCCTATTTCTGTTAAACAGAAGATGTCTTTCTCTCTGTAAGTACTTCCAACTCTTAAACTCCATTGTTCCTAGAATTCATTCTTTGATTTTCACTAATGTGAACTCAGCACATGGACCATCTGCCAGGCTGGGAGCACTATTTCCCTTACATTATTTGGTTACTTGGACATCCATATCATCCTTATATTCCTTGTAACAATAGAATCATGCTTCTGCTCAAAAAGTATTTCCTAATGAAAATTTTTATCTTTCTACCCATGATCCTGTCAGTCATAAAATAAATATGTGTCTGGAAATTTCATGTACGCTCACTTTGTCACAAATAACAAAAACAAGCTCCCCAAAAGACAAAAACAAAGGCAATCCCGACAGACCACCCATGAGTTTAAGCATTCTCCTCTAAAATTTAAATAACTATATGTCAAATTAAAAATTAATAAAGTTTAGCTACAATTTAGAGTATGATGCAAGAATGTGGAAAATGTTTCTGCTCAGTTACTCTCAGGATGTTTGTCTTTGGAATCATGCCAAGTAGTCATTCTTGGACACTGGGCCCAGGGGAGGACCAGAAGCTGCACTGCCCCGAGTGGTCTTTACATAGGGCACCCTGGAATCGGAAGTCTGGGAAGCTATGGACTCACTGCTCCGGGTAAACTCACAGTTGCTCACTGGGATTCTTTTCAGGCCAGACTTCCTGGTAAAGTATCCATGCGATGAACGCCAGAAGAACTTTTCTAAGGTGCTGTAATTAACTTCAGTTAAAAAAAGAAAAATGCACAAAATACAAGAGACTTACATCAAGAAAAACAAATATCAGAGAAAGTTTCACTTCTTTATCATACTTTCAGCAGAAAATTGAAAATTTTCAACTTTCTGGAGAGATAATACTAAAAAAAACTTTTAACCAACATTAGCTCATAATAATTATCATTCCTTAAATCTGAATGTTTTTGAAAAGATAAAATACGGATTTTACTAGGAGACTATACATATGCATCCATTCAAAACTTACCAAGTTAATATTAATATATTGGAAGCAGGAATATAGATGTGATGGGACTGTAAGCAGCACTGCAAAATGTAACATAGAAAGCTTAGCTGTTGTTGTTTTTCTTTTACAGAAAAGCGACTTCCAGAGGCCAAGAATATGCACAGCCTGTCACAGGAGTGCAGAGCACCAGCCTGTATTTTAAGACATCTTCATGCTTAGAATGTTCTTTTACCATCTCATTTTTGATGTATTAAGCAGTTCTGCATTACATGTGGTATACAATCTTAGTGTGCCTCACCTGAGTTTCCTAAAGCGTGAAATAGATTTGAAATTAATGTCAAATAGCCTTTGGGAACTAAATGAGAACAAAAAATATACTAAAGTTATTTTCATGAGAGCATATCAGATATCCTTCCCCAATTTTACTAAAAAATGTTATAAATAGAGGGCTGTGGATGTAGCTCAGTGGAATAGCCACTGCCTGGGAAACGCAAGGTCCTGAGTTTGATAGCTAGCACCGCCAAAAAAAAAAAAAAAAAAAAAAAGTCAAAGCTCTTCTACTCAAAATAGAAAAGAATTCATATACATAAATTTTAACAAGTTTTTAAAAGTTATAAATAGAATACATAACTGCTAGCATATCCTCAGGGAGCAAAATATCTTGTTCGAATTCCAGTAAGAGTGATTTCTCTGATTTCATAAGTTATTTTCTGTGCTCTTTTTGTGATCTAAAACTCTGTGGATAATAGTGACCATTGCATAGACTTTATATGTGCATTACATGTGTTAATAAAGGGAGCATTTAGGCTGGTATCATTTTCCAGCTAATTTTGTAGGATGTAACTTTTTATCATATCATATGGAAATGTCAGTGTACACCCATATCCTTCTCTATCTGACATTTGAATACTATTGCCCATATTCAGAAGTGTTTTTTTTCTAATTCCTGGAAATGGAAAACTACACATAATAAATACTAGGCATTCATACAAACAAAATGTGTTTTCAGTCAGTCAAGCTGACTATCAACTTTGATTTCGCAGTACTTTAAAACAATACATCATGAGTAGTTGGAACTCCTCCACTGTGCCTGACTTCATCCTCCTGGGGCTGGCAGACTCTGAAGAGACGCAGCTGCTCCTCTTCCTGCTCTTCCTCCTCATCTACCTGGTCACGGTGCTGGGGAACGCAGGGATGATGCTGATCGTTCGCCTGGATCCCCAGCTGCACACCCCCATGTACTTTTTCCTCACCCACCTGTCCTTTCTCGACATCAGCTACTCAAGTGTCATCACGCCTAAAACTTTACAGACCTTACTGACTTCCAACAAGAGCATCTCGTTCCTGGGCTGCTTCACCCAGATGTTCTTCTTTATCATGTTGGCTGACACTGAGTGCTTCCTTCTGTCCTGCATGGCCTTTGACCGCTACACAGCCATCTGCAGCCCTCTACACTACCCAGTCATTATGTCCCCAAGACTGTGTCATATCCTGCTTTCTGGCTCTTACACAGTTTGTTTTATGGAATCCACTGTGAATGCAGTTTGTATGAGCAGACTGCATTTTTGCAATTCCAGTGTCATTCAGCACTTTCTCTGTGACACATCCCCGATTTTAGCCCTGTCTTGCAGTGACACATCTGAGGTTGAAATCATGATATTCACTTTTGCTGGGTCCACCCTAGCAGCATCTCTCATCATCATATCTGGATCCTATGTGTCCGTTCTGTCCACTATACTGAAAATCAACTCCACTGCAGGAAAGCGAAGAGCCTTCTCGACCTGTGCCTCTCATCTCCTGGGAGTCACCATCTTTTACAGCACTCTGATCTTCACTTACTTAAAGCCTAAGTGGTCCTTCTCCTTGAGAAAGGATCAGGTGGCTTCTGTGTTTTACACGATTGTGATCCCCGTGCTGAATCCTCTCATCTACAGCCTCAGAAACAGAGAAGTGAAAAGTGCTGTCATTAGAATTGTGCAGAAGAGCAGGGACTGCAGTCAATTAAAACAGTGGTGGCATTAGTATTTACATTAATCTGTTCCCATTTTTTAATAGGAAATTCCTAGATTTTTTTTTTAAGAAAATGTTTTGTTGCTGCTGTTGTTGTTTTCCTCTCCGGTTGTCTTTTACTTTGCAAACGTGACATTGGACATTTCCAGGCACGTGTTTATAGACACATCACCTCCGGCCATCATGAAGTGCGTTTTAAATCTGGGAGTGAATATGTGTGACTTCCAGAGCAAAGTGCAAAGCAAGGCAACACGTTTGTTGTATTGAAGTCTACATGCATAGTATTCATGCATACTCTAATTTCAGAGAATTTTAATATTAAATTATTGTATATGTTCATAAGTATTTCTGCTTATTATAGAGATTAACTGTAGCCATGATTTGAGAATTGGCTTTAAGATCAAGATTTCAGAATTTAGATTCTTCATTTTCCAACTTTCTGCCTTACAACACACATTAACCCACTGAAATTCTAAAGGTCAGTATGGCCAGCTGTGCAAGGTCTATAATAATTCCACATTTGATCAGAAGACAGATGTAAACTTTTATGGCCTTCACAGTGGATACTGGCTATTATCACAGGCCTTGCTTCCCTAATATTTAATACAAAAACATATTTTAGAATAATAGTCCTTCATGGCTTTTTGTTAATTTATAAACAGCACACCTAAAAAGGAAAGGAGAAAAACCAGAAGCTAGCAGCTCTCAATTCTGAAATTAGAATAAAATTAAATATTGAAGTAGACTTAAGTTATAAGAACGTGGTATGTCTTAATGTTACAAACAGTTTGGAAAATGCACATGACCACAGCAAAGGAAAACACTGCATTACTTATTGACAGTTCTGTGCATGTTCTTCTTGATCAGTGATCATGGATGTCTTTATATATTTAATATAGCTGTAACTGCGTGTATAATATATACTGCTTTCTTTATTCACTTTATAATTTTATAACTAATGATCTGTGTATATTGCAAGATTAATATGTTCTCAGCTCTTGAACAGCATTCAGATTCACTGTGGAGCCTTGAACTGGAAATGAGTTGAATTCACCAATTTAACAATCTGTGCACAGTGGTTCCTGCTAGCTTTGCTCTTGCAAACCGTGCTGAGGCTGCACCTGTCTGTGACATGACAAGCAGACCTCGGCCTGCGCTTCTGTGTCTCACTTGAGGTCTGGGGCAGCCTAGTAACTGAGGTCAGGAAGAGATAAAATCTCCCCTTTCTGTTAACATTGTCCCCACGCACTCTATGATTGCATTTTGAAATTTCTCATTGCTATTTTGTGGTTATTTTATAAAGTACAGTTTCATTTTACAGGTAAACATTTTACTTAAACTGACATAAAACATTATAATGATTGTTTTATTCCAAAGATGTAATTGTTAAATTACTTATTTTTTGAATTTTATGTTAATTTTTATAAATTACAGTTGATAATTTGGTTGTCTAAAGAAACGTGCAACATCTTTCTTTTAAAAATTAAGATATATCAGTGTGTTACTAATTCAAAACTTTCAATGAATTTATTCAAATATTTTTAAATGTACTAGGTTGCTCATTTTTCTCAATGAGTAGCAAAATCATATATTATATCAATATTACATAAAATTATCATTTGTTGCTCCTTTTATATCTCTGTTTTGTAAACTCTATATTTGTAGATATTACTGGTTGTTTTTCTTAGCAGTCAAAATTAAGAATTTAATAAATATTTAACTTTCAATGTATTGTTTGCTGTCATATCTGATCACATAAGAGTATTAATCATTTCATATATTTATCTGACTTTTTCTTTTCAGTTATGTTTATAAAATATGATTTTTCCCTTACACTCATTTTTATGTATTTATGCATTAGAAAATTTATACTAGAGTTTTTTGTTAGCAAAACTGTCCATAGAATCATAACTTTGTAGACAATATTTACATTGAAGAAATTCTTAAATTTTCATTAAATGAGAGTTATTTTATTCTCTTTATTTCATAGGGTGGAAAGCATTCATATCATGCTCTTAAAGAAGCATAGTATAGTCTGTTGGCTGTAAGAAACATTTAAACTGTTTGCTTTTGCCCAGTTACTTTTTCCTTGTACAGTTACATACCCCTCATAATGGAAGTTACTTCTCTGGAATATTTTAAGATCTCATGCCCTCTTCCTTGGTTCCAGGGCAGTGTACTATGTAACATGAAGATGATTTTTTAAAAGACAATAATGCAACATAGCAAAATACGAACACCTGGTTTTGCTTCCTAATAATTATTGGATGCACGGTAATACGCTGTCATAGTTTACTGAAGCACAGGCCACTGAAAAGTCAACGTTGTTCATTGTTTTGTTCAGTTGCTAATAGAAGACATTGTGTTTTGCACTAGTGGCTAAATTTTCAAAGTACAAACAGAAACATGTATATGCAGAAAATGAAGAATAATTTTTTTTTATTTATTTTTTATTTTTTTTATTTTAGAAACATAAAAGTACAAAAACATATTGACAAACAGACATCCATTATCATAGAAAATAGTACAATCACAACTAATCTATAGACAAGGTGATATGGTCTCAACAGTAGTTGTTGCTTTATCCATTGATATCTTCGAATTGTAGATGTATGGACCCATATACAGACATGCAAATTTAGTCA
>PVLD010018252.1:0-39525 GCA_004027595.1 Dinomys branickii | reverse complement strand
CACTTATGAGTATGGACTCCAGTTTTGTCCACTTGCCTACAAAGTTCCCAAAATTGTCTTTCTTTATAGCTGAATAATATTCCATTGTATAAAAATGCCACAATTTTTTAATCCAGTCTTCTGTGGATGGGCACTTGGGTTGCTTCCACATTTTAGCTATTACAAATTGTGCTGCTATAAACATGGGTGCACATATATGTAGGGAACACAGCTGCTCACCCAGAGTCACACTCAGCAGAGACTTGGGTTAGAAGGAAGTTCATTTCAAAGGTCCTTGAAAGTTTTTCTAACCCCAGTGTTTTGAAATGCTGCAGTGAGTCCTGAACCCTACAAATAAGCAAGCAGAAGAGTGTGGGGTGGCGGCAAGAAAGAGGTTTAAGAAGTTTGAAAAGGCTTCTGAATAATGCTAAGAATTGGCCCAGTTTGGTGTGGCAAGTGGCCACCAAGCTGCTGAGTATTAAGCATGTTTCGAGGGACTGTCATACTGTCAGAGAACTTGGGTAGCAGGTCACAGAGAAAGATCTGGGCTTTGGTATGTGGTGGATCGGGATTCAAATGCAGACCCTGATACTTGCCAGCCCTTTGACCTTCACCAGTTCCTTTAACCAATCCGAGTTGCATAAAGTCAAAGTTACTGTTAATGTGTTTAGTATTGTTCACTGTGTGCACGTGTCATCAGTCCCGTCCTCAGTATTATGCCTTACAATGACCCTGAAAGACTAGAATAGCCTCATCTCTTTTTCAGATGAGGAAACTAAGGCCAAGCAAAGCCAGAGGTCCTGCAGCTGGTTAGCGATGACCCTGGAATTCTGTCCCCCAGGGTCTGACTGTTGCAAGCCGGTGCTTTCTGCCCAAGATTAAACAGTGACATGTGAAAGCCCTTTGGGGAAAACTCACAGTGGCCCAAGGAAATGACTTGCCAGTGGTTGGGCCTGAAGCTTAATACTAAGAGGTGCTTGTTGTGGATGGCTGTGTTTAGATGCAAGTCCACTCTGAATCTCTTTTTTTTTTTGAGATAGGTTTTATTTTTTTATTTTTATCTTAATTTTTTTATTTTTAAAAAAATTTTATTTTAAAGACAAAAGAATGGAGACATATGAACCAGAATAAGCCATAAACAATATCAAAAATACAAAATTATACAGAATATAGTAGGGAATTAACACTGGATGTTGTGTTACATAACGTTATCTTCACATTAGTTAACACAAAAACATTAGAGGAAATACCAAATTATAGAGAAGATAGTAGGGAATTGGCACTGGATACTGTATAATATAAAGTTATCTTCACTTCTGTTAATACAAAAACGATGGAGGAAATACAGAATTATAGAGAACATAGAAGGGAATTAGCTCTGGATGCTGTCCTACATAATGTTACCTTCACCTTTGTGACTCAGTTACACAGATGATGGCCCATTTGGTTTTCTTTTTTTTTTTTTTTTTGTTTGCGGTACTGGGGATCGAACTCAGGACCCTGCGCTTGCTAGGCAAGCGCTTATTCCACTGAGCTATATCCCCAGCCCAATGATGGCCCATTTGATCATTCAGTTTTTCTCCTCCCTCATCTCCGTTGCCCTACCACTCATTCATTCATCTTCCCTGTGATAATAACTGTACTCCTGGGTTTATCTATACCCCTGGACTCTCGCCTTGGGAAGAGATATAGCTGCCTCAGACTATACTATAACATACATGGGTGTATACAAACTGCCATGGTCAGAGGTGGAAAAGAACCTATGCTCACAGCAGACCGCCCGGCTCCGCCCCATCACCGTGTTATGGGTGGGGGCAGGTCCAGTCCACGAGGCGCCCTCAGTGGGGCCCTCAGTGGAGCAGCCGTGGGGCCCACTGTGGAGCAGCCGCGGGGCCCACTGAGGAGCAGCCGCATTGAGATAGGTTTTAAAGCTGGCCTCAAATTCATGATCCTCCTGCCTCAGCTTCCCAAGTACCTGGATTTCAAGCATGCACCACTATGTCCAGCTTTTTTCTTTCTTCTCTCCTCTCCTCTCTTCCCCTCCCCTCTCTTCCCTCCCTTCCCTTCCCTTCTCTCTCCTTTCTCCCGTCCTCCCTCCTTCCCTCCTTCTTCCCCCCTTCCTCTCCCTCTCCTTCTTGCCCACCCCCATATAAACAGCACAGCTGTCTCTCAGCATCTATGAGTTGGTTCCAGGGCACCGATGGATACCAAAATGTGCATGTGCTCAAGTCTCTTGTATAAAATGACATAGCATTCACATATATCCGACAAATATCCACCCATCCTTCCTTCCTCCTTTGTTCCTTCCTTCCCTCCCTCCTTCCCTCCCTCCTTTTCTGTTTCTTTTCCTTTTCCTCTTCCCTCTCTTCTCCCTCCTCCCTCCTTCTCTCCCCACTCTCTCCCTTCCTCTCTCTTTCTTTCTGACATATAGTTTAGAAACAGGGAACCCCCAGGATGTGGATTCCCAAATTTGTTTGTGTGCCTTCAGTATCAGTAATGTCCATTGGGCCTGGAGATACAGCTCAGTGGCACAGCACCTGCCTAGCAAGCACAAGGTTCTCAGTTCAAATCCCAGTACCCACAAAAAACAAAAATAATACAGCACGTTCCTCAGATTCCTTTATCAAGGATCAGTGTGGGATAAATTCTAAAAAAAAAAAATATATATATGTATATATATATTGTCCATTGTATCCTGGTTTCTGTCTCCATAAAATGTAGTGTTCCTAGTATTTGTGCTCCTGATCATGTGTGTCCCCTCTTGCTTTGTTACACTCTGTACTACAGCGCTCAGCAGCAGGCGGTGAGTTCCTTGACATCATCCTCCACCCTGGTAGAGATCCTGGAAGCCATGAAGCACCCCTCGTAAGTGACTGACTGCATGTATGGTGCTGAGCCTGGAGGTTTGGGAGGCCCCAGGAGGCCTGTGCCATGGTAACGTTCAGGAAGTGTGGTTGGGGGTTCCTGCCTCTCTCCACTGCTCACCAGCTGGGAGATTGCACTGTGGGCAAGTTGCTTGACTGTGAGCTGCTCTTACCTTATTCATATGATGGGATTTATTATTACTATTTCTTCTTTATTATTTTTCATTTTCTTTTTTATCTTTCTTTTGTACAATGGGATTTTTTTTAAAAAAGTGATTTAAGCACTGTTATTAAAAGGATTAAATGGAATAGTTAAATATCTATAATACTTGCTAAGTAAGGTTTTCCCCAATGTCAGTTCCCTTCTCCCCTTCTCCTGTTTCCCCACACCACCTTCTTCTGTCCTGTCCTGAGGCATCTTCTTGGTCTAGGAATTGCGTATTCTAGAGAAACTGTTTATGGGGTCCTCACTTCCGCAGCGGGTGATTTTATGGGAGTACCTTCTTGTCTTTTCTTCCTGCTTGTTGCCACTGGGCACACACCTACCCTGCTCGCTGCCTTGGGACCCAGGACAGGAGTCCAGCTGCTGTCTGAGCAGAAGGGCCTCTCGCCGTGCTGCTTCATCAGCGCCGAGGTGGTGCACTGGCTGATGAGCAACGTGGAGGGCGTGCAGACGCAGGCGATGGCCATCGACATCATGCAGGTGAGGGCAAGCCCGGGTGCCCGGGACTGGTGGCTCAAGGCCTCACAAAAGCAGGCCCTGCTTCACAGGAGTCCCCCAGGCAGTGATGCCATCTGTTGTTTGGTGTGAGATTCTGTTTTTAATAAGTTGGAGGCCTACTGCAATTGATAAAAGGAGAGGTTTTGCTTTGCAATATACTTTTCTTGGACTTAAAAGTCTGACAGAACTGTTCTCTGAACTGAAATGTTCTGTATGGAATCCCAGTGAGCTTTTGAGTCTCAGAGAAATCTCTGTGAAAGATTTTCATAGGACACGTTCGCTGCACCTCAGGTCCCCACTGTACTCTGCTTAATGCCTGTTTGTCCAAGACCAGAGTCAAACTCCGCATCAGGGGCTTTGGGCACCAGAAGCTCTTACTGTACCAGAATGAAGAATATGTTGTTATCTCTTTTGTCTCCTTCCCACCCACCCTTCCCCCTGGAAATCAAACCCAGAGCCTTATGCATGATGAGCAAGCGTTTTACCACTAAGCCATATCCGCAGCCCAGAGGGCCACTTCTTACCATTTCCACATCCGCATGGCTTAGCACGTTGCTTGGCATGAGCAACTATTGGCTAAATTTAATTACACTGTTCACAGCTGGAATTAAACGTGAGAGGGGTGACTAGGTCATGTTGACTGAGGCGGCTCACGCCATCCTCTTAATACTGGGGCCCTCCTAGAAGTCAATAGCTTGTTGCCCACCTGGATTGTTATCAGTGAAATGTAAAAATCAGTAACTGGTTTAAATTGGTGTGTAATCTTCTGTCTGTAAGAGTCTCACTGTGCTATTTTGTTTTTGGCGGTTCTGGGGATTGAAATCAGAACCTTGAGCTTGTCAGGCAGGCGCTTATTCCCCTGAGCTATATCCCCAGCCCTCACTGTGCCATTTTGCATAGCCTTTCCTTGATAATTTTATTTACTCCTGACTTTCTGAGAATAATATTTCCTTGTTCCTACAATGAAATGGTACTAGAGCAGTTAAAATGAAATAAGCTGGAATATACATATCAACATAGATAAATGTCAGAAGCATGATATGGTTGAAACCAGTTTATAAAATGATATAGCATTATGCCCTTTATTTAAAATTTAAAATCCCATAAGTATACCTCATTCTCATGCCAGTATATGTTTGTATAATCACGTTTTAGAAAACATACTTAAGAATACTACTTTAACCATTTATTTCTGGGAAGAGAGGAAGAGGAATGGGACTTGGAAGAATCCATAGGGACTTTTTTAAGTAAAAAAATATACAGTAGTGCCCTTACCTGCAATTCCATTTGCCAAGGTTTAGTTACCTGTGGTCAACCTAGGTCCAAAAATATTAAATGGCAAATTGCAAAAATAATTTATAAGTTTTAAATAACCTTTAGTATATTTTTATAATTATTCCATTTTATTACTATTGTTAATCACTTGTGCCTAATTTATAAGTTAAACTTCGTCATACACACATACACACACACAGGATAAAACAATACAGTTGTTTCTCAGTATCTATGAGTTGGTGAGTATGTGCAAATTTTGGTACCACCGGTATGGGTACTACTTGCATATACTCAGGCTCCTTATAGAAAATGGCGTAGCATTTGCTTATGTCCTACATATATTCTCCTATGTACTTTCAATAATCTCCTGATTACTTATAATGTCTAACACACTGTAAATGCTATATAGATAGGTTTGTTTTTTTTTCGGTACTGGGGATCAAACACAAAACTGTTCTTGCCAGGCGGGCGCTGTGCCACTTCACTGTTTCCCTAGCACGTAAATAGTTGTTATTATACTGTTTTGTTTAGGGAATTACAAGAAAAGTCTGTACATGTTTAGTACAGATGTAATGTTTTCTTTCAAATATTTTTGATCTGCAGTTGGTTGAATCCATCCATGTGGAGGCTGACTGTGTGTATAGGATTTGATGCTATCAAATTTCAGGCCTCCTCTGGGTGTGGCAACACATCACTGTCAGATAAAGGGGGCTAGTGTATAGCAAATGTTAAATTTATTAAAACTGGATGGTGATCTCCCTGGGTTTTCTTTATACTTTTCTGTCAGTTTGAAATATTTGCTAACATAATAATGCATTTAAATCTTTTGATATAACTTAGACCAGGCACCACATTTAATGTAGTACAACCTTCTTGTCTGATGGTGGGGGAGAGAGAGGGGAGGGTCTCCTCTGTGCTCCTGTCACTCCCTTGACTCCATTGCATGACTGAGGGCTGCCCTTTTGAGAATCTTTCTGTGGGAATTTCAGAATCTCATTATCTCTCCTAGAAAATGCTGGAAGAACAGCTTATCACACATGCCTCTGGTGAAGCGTGGCGGACCTTCATCTATGGCTTCTACTTCTACAAGATCGTAATGGACAGAGAACCTGACCGAGGTCAGAGCCAAGGCAAGGCGGCTGCCAGCAGGGGCCGGTGCTTGACAGTGCTTCATGTGACAGTGCTTCTTGAGCTCACGGGGCTCCATGTTGATGGATCTGTCAACTTCCTTGACCGTTTCTACTTAAGTATAACCAGAGCAACAGGATTTTCTGAAGCTACAGTATGTTCTTGTTGAGGACAGTGTGGGTGGGACAAAATGTAAAAGAGACCAAGGGACCTGGTGTGAGAAATTCCCACAGGTGTTTTGGTAACCATTTTTAATTGTAGCGTCTTGCTCCCACCAACCAGGGCAGGCAGTTCTGATGAAATGGGCTCCAGCTTGTGACTCGTCACGGTCTCTAGCTCTTCTCACTTGCTGGGTTTCCAGCCTCAATTTATCCCCTAAGCAGACTACGAAGTCCTAGCAAGTTTTCCAGGTTAAGCTTTCAGTGCAGTCATCCTTGGTATTGGAGGGCATTGGTTCTGGGATGCCTTTTCTCCTAGGACACAACGATGCACAACTGCTCAAATCTCTGATATAAAATGGCATATAGTATTTGCATATAACTGGTGCATATTCTTCTATATACTTTAAATCATCTTTAGATTACTTGTGATACCTAATACAATATAATTACTGTTATACTATATTATTTAGAGAATGATAAGAAAAAAGCCTTTACATGTTCAGTGTAAACACAATTTTTTTTCTGAATATCTTTTGATGTGTGGCTGGTTGAATTTGGATACAGAGCCTACAGCTCCAGAGGGCTGACTGTGGATTGATTGACTGATTGCAGTGTTAGGGATCAAACCCAGGTCTTGCATATGCTAGGCAAGCATTCCACCACTGAGCCATACCTCCAGCCCCTGGTTTTGTTTATTTGTTTGTTTTTAATGAGGAAAAGCACTTCCCCAGAGAGGAGCAGTTTCTAGCAGGTCTCATATATCCCTGGAAACACCCAGGGCTCACAACAGTGTCTCAGATGCCCATGGTCTGCATGAAGACCTTGCCTAAAAATGACTCCCATCCTGCAAACATGATTTCTCCACATCTGGGTCTCAGCAATGTATATGAAATGGTACAGCTGGTGCCACTGACTGTGTTCTCTTGCACAAGGACATGACAGAAGTGGATCTATGTGGATTTTGTTTTTCTCCTTGAAGCCACCATATGTCTGTTGATAGTTTTCCCTTAAAATCTAAGTCTGACCAATAAATACCTGTTTTGCCTGTGAATTGAAAAACAAAACAGTTTACGGTCATTATATGCTCTGAAACTAGGGACATGGAATTGAGGTAATGTTCACATAACATGAAATTAACCACTTTAATTGGGCTACAACATTCATGCTCTTGTGTAACCACGATCTCTAGTTCTAGACCATTTTTGTCACCCCAAAAATGAAATACTATCTGCACTGGCAGTCACTCTGTATCTGTCCTTCCCCCATTCCCTGGGCAATCACTAATGTGCTTTCTGTCTCTAAAGATTTCCCTACTCCATACACTTCGTATAAATGGAGTCACACAGTATGTGACTTTCATGTGTGGTTTCTTTTATGTAGCGTAATGTTTCATCCATGTTGTAGCATGCAACAGTCAAAAAATTAAATTTGTATTGAGAGATCCCTCTGCCTCCTCTGCTTTTTCCAGTGGCCATGCAGCAGCCTACAGCAACCTGGCACACAGCAGGAGTGGATGACTTTGCCAGCTTCCAGCGCAAGTGGTTTGAGGTAGCCTTTGTGGCAGAAGAGCTCCTACATTCTGAAATTCCCGCCTTCCTCCTGCCCTGGCTGCCCAGCCGACCAGCCTCCTATGCAAGTAGGCACAGCTCCTTTAGCCGAAGTTTCGGAGGACGGAGCCAGGCGGCTGCACTTTTAGGTAGATACTTGCCTGCTGGGGTCAGGGTATACGCTGGCGAGTGGCTGGGGAAGGCTGGCAGCCGGCGAGAGAATGATGCCAGAATTAGAGTCCCCGTGGCCATCGCGTTAGTTACTGTGTCTTTTGGCGCTGGGGGCTCCTGTGCTCTCTTCCACTGAAAGATTAGGCTCATTACTGTCCTAGCCAATAGACCGTGTTTAGAACCTCTCAAATCTGAGCACGACTCCTAACCTGCATGGTTAGGAGGAACAGAGGTGTGATCGCCTTTTCCACAAGGCCCACAGGGTACAGGGGCTAAAAGCTGGTGCTTCCTTCAGGTTTAGCTCCTGCCTGAGGGCTTCCCTAGGACTCTGGCATCTGCAGGCTCATGGAAGAGAAAGGACTGTAAAAGGTCGTCCATTCCAGACCCTCAAGCAGAGGTTCACTAGCCCTTGTCCCTTTTTCCCCACTTGTTCTTAGCACAACAAGGAATGTCAGCTGGGACCCTTTCCCCTTTTCCACGGTTCCCATGGCTCTGCGATTGGGCTGAAGACCAGCTTGTGGAGATAGGAAATAGAGACCTTTGCTCTTCCATATTTTGTATGTTTGTACAGTCTGTGTGTTTCTCTCTGTCCAGAAGAACTTAAGCCATGTGATGAACTTCGTTTTATTCCCTGGCTACTCCTGCACCTACAACAGTGCTTGTCAACTGTAATAAATACTCATTTGTGTGAAAATACAGAAATGAATGTAATTTGGCCATATGGGGGAAATACTGAATTTGGAATGTTAGGTCTGGAGTCAGCAACCCCCACAGTAGGCAGTTACCCGATCATCAGAGACCTTTGTCCTTCGTTCCACTGAAAACACCGCCAGCCTGTTACCACTCTCCAGTCATATTTCACTTGGTCTTCCCTTCTCCTCTCACATCTCAATTCACAGACAGGAACCGGGAGGAGGAAAGCAGCGTTCTCGTAGACACACGGCCAGTAAACGGCAGATCTTAGATTTCCTAACTCCATACCCAGAACCGTTCTCATTTTGCATGTTCTAGTTTTGAGAGAACAGTTAAGTGGTACACGTGGCAGCTCAGTGTCACATTGCCTGGGTGCTGCTTAGTGCCCCAGCTCTCACTGCCTTGTCTCTCAACAGAGCTCATCAACATTGCTATCTCAAGACTTTAGCCCACCAAATCTGGTTTGCTATTTATTTGTTTTATAAATACCTATTTTTTAAAGAAGAATTTTAGGTTCACAGAAAAATTGAGTAAAAAGTCTGTGAATATCCCCTGCTACCCTACATATCCAGTGCACTGTCAACATCTCTTATCAGAGTGACATTTGTTACAACCCATCAACTTGCGGTGACACATCATTACCACCCAAAGTCCCTGCTTTGCATTAAGGTTCACTCTTGCTGTTAAGTATTCTCTGGGTCTGGGAAAATACACAGTGACATGTATTGATGATTAGAGTATCACACAGAATATCTTCACTGCCCTAATAATCTGTTATTGTAAATAAAGTTTTATTGGAACACAGCCAAGCCCATTCTTTTATAAAACCACTGTGGCACCAGAAATATAGCTCAGTGGCACAAATGCCTGCCTGGCAATTGCAAGGTTGTGAGTTCAATTTCTGGTACCAAAAAAATAACCCACTGTGACAGCTTTTATACTATAATAGCAGACTTGAACAGTTATGACAGAAACCATATGGCTCATGAGACCTAAACTATTTATTCTTAAACCACAGGCAGAAAAAGTTTATGGATCCTTGGACTATATTATTTTCAGGAACCTCCTAGAATTTGTGATTTTCTGTTAGGTGATCCTGCTGTTTCACATCTGGTTGTTCTTCCTCCTCACCCCATTCCCATCCCCTCTGCCTGCACCCCTCCTGTATGCTAACGCAGCTGCCACTGTCCCAGAGCAGAGGACTGTGACCCTGGATGTTGATGTGAACAACCGCACAGACCGGCTGGAGTGGTGCAGCTGTTACTATCACGGCAACTTCTCCCTGAACGCAGCCTTTGAGATCAAGCTCCACTGGATGGCAGTGACAGCCGCGGTGCTCTTTGAGATGGTGAGGCCTTCACATGTGCTCAGGGCCTTATGCTCTTCTCACAGAGTGGTCGAGAGGATGCTCAGTAAAGATTCGTGTCACTTTGATTTTTTGGGTTGGGCTTTTATTTCCTTTCACTATTGGAATAGCCTTCAAAAATGAAACAGGGTTTGAGAAGGGTTTCTCAGCCTTGGCACTACGGATTTCTTGGGCTGGATAATTCTCTGCGGTGGGGAGCTGTCCTGTGCATTGCAGGATGTTGAGCAGCATCTCAGCGTCTACCCTCTAAATGGGTACCTGTACAGCCCCACCTGCGAAAACCAAAAATGTCTCTAGAATTGGCACGTGGCGCTCCAGTTCTGAATCACTGGTCCAGAGTGAAAAGCAAGCCTCCCATCTTGGAGTCCTGAGACTTCCATCTAAAGTAACCCCCGCTGCACTTGGTTCGCTTAGTGTACTGTACCTCTGCAGCAAGAGTCCCCAGCCCCCGGCCCACAGACCTGCGCTTGTTAGGAATGGGGCTGCACAGCAGGAAGTGAGTGGAGTTGCACCGTGTTTATAGCCACCCCGCGTCACTCACACCTGAGCTGCCTGAGCTGCATCGCCCGTCAGGCCAGCTGTGGACTACCTTCTCAGAGGGTCTTAAAGCCTGCTGTGAAGCTCTGTGGAGGGATCTAGGTTGCGTGTTCCTTTGAATCATCCTGAACCCGCCCACTGCACTCCCACCCTGTTCACGAAAACATTCTCTTTCATGAAGCCAGCCCCCAAAAGGTTGGGGACTGCCCTCCTAGAAAGATTCTGTACATGTGCGAAACCATGTAACTTGTTCTTTGTGTGTTGGTTGTTCTCTTTTCCCCTGAGTACTGAGGAACAAACCCAACAGTGTTCTACCTCTGAGCAATATTCCTTGCCTTTAAAAATTTTTTATTTTGAGATAAGGTCTCACCAATTTACTAAGTTCCCTCCCCAGGCTGGCTCAAATTTATAATCCTGTTCCCTTAGTCTCCTAGAATGCTGGGATTACAGGCATGTCTCACTATGCCTGGTTTATTTTCCCCTCCCCCATAGGGCCTTAATGTGTTTCAGAGGCTGGCCTCAAATTTGCAATCCTACCTCAGCCTTAAAAGTAGCTGGAATTGCTGGGCGTTGTGGCACATGCCTGTAATCCCAGTGCTTGGGAGGCCGAGGCAGGAGAATCTTCGTGAGTTCCATACCAGTCTAGGCTACAAAAAGCTCAAGGCCAGTCTAAACTGCAGCCCTGTCTCACAAAGACAAAAAAAAAAAAAAAAAAGTAGCTGAGGTTACAGTGTGCAGCACCACATCAGGCACTGCTTTTTTTTTTAACGAGGATGGTGGCATGGGGTATATTCTATTTGCGTTTGTTTTTCCTATTATACCTGTGTATCTTTCATGCAGCAGGTGATCGAAATATACAATGAGTGTTTACATTTTAAAAATTATAACAACATTTACAATGTATTATGATAAATTCTATTTTTAAAAATTTACAGTGAAAAACACATTGGGGTGACTTATCTTCTTCAGACTACACCTTGCTTCAAACGCACTTAGCTCATCGTTGTTGCCGCTTTCTTTTTTTTGTCTTTTTGAGACAGGGTCTCGCTATGCAGTTCAGGCTGGCCCTGGGCTCACTCTGTAGCCCAGGCTGGTCTTGAACTCGCAATGATCCTCCTGCTTCAGCCTCCTGAGTGCTGGGATTACAGTTGTGCGCCACCATGCCTGACCAGTAGTTGGTTTTTGTTTTTATTTTACCTCATTGTATTTAAGGGCTACAAAATATTTTATTATTTGTACCATAATTTAATCCTCTGTTGAGAAGCATCACTGTTCTTAAGTCACTGGTTCTCACAGGGCAGGGCCTCCCCTCCCCACCAAGGACGTTTGGCGATCTCTGCAGTTTTGCTCACTACACAGAGTGGGGTGAGGGGCACTACTGGCATCTAGTGGGTAGAAACTGGAGTTGCTGCTCATCATTGTACCGTGCGCAAGATAGTACCTAGACAAAGAGTTAAGTGGCCCAGGATGTCACAAATGCCAAGTCTCAGAAGCCCCATTTTAACGGGTCCTTCTGGCCTGCCCATGTGCCCATTCGTTACCCCCGCACTAAGAATCCGCCCCTGGCCACTGCCCATCTCCAGTGCCAGTGCGTGTAGAGTAAGCATTCCTTAGCCGAGCTGTTTACATCTCCCAGAGCCCTCCCTATCATCACAATCTGCTGTTCCTTTTACACACTCTGATTCAGCCGAAAAGAATATTTTCCTGTGGATCAGCTTAGTCTGTTCCACTCCCACTCCCACCCCCAACATGGGCCTGAGCAGATTTCTCTGTATAGCTGAGAGCAGCTGGAAAGTTCAGAAAGAGTTTCCTGAAAGCTGGGAGACACCCAAGAGAGATGAGCACAGCACTGGCAGCAAGTTTTGTTGTCCAGAGTTTGTGGGACAAAACCATGAGACCTGGTATCCTGTGGGGAGAGGTCTGGGTCTGTATTGGCAAGCACCTCAGTGTATGGCACTAGCGTCTTTGAGAACCTCTCTCAGAAAGACTATGGAGCATCCTTAGGTCCAAGTAAAAACAGGTATCAGCTGCTCATCCTGCCCAGATGACAGTGGACGTAGCTCCTCCCAGCTGGTTAGCATTGGAATGAACACTCTCTCCAGGCAAAACTCTCTCTCTCTGACCCCATAGGAGTAAGTGTTCTCTTTGTGGGCCCTGCCAGATAGCCATATCTCAAAACAACACTACAGCACTCACAGACATACACATGTAATCACAGTTGGAAAGGAAGGAGAATGTTTATTTCCTCTGAGGGATTTACGAACTATCTTTAAAAAGTATACTTTTCATACCCCTTCATGTAAAAAGTATTGGGACTTGCTTATGTGTTTTGTTTTGTTTTAGACAGGGCGTTGTATGTAGTTCAGCCTAGCCTTGGACTCAGTATGTAGCCCAGGCTAGCCTCAATCTCATGGTAGTCTTCCTGCTTCAACCTCCTAAGTGCAGGGATTATGGGCATGTACTTTTTTTTTTTTTTTTAATAGGTTCTCCCTATGTAACCCAGGCTGGTCTCCAACTCACAGCAATCCTGTTGGCCTCAGCCTCTCCAGTGCTGGGATTACAGGCGTGTGCTACCATGCCCACCTATTCATTTATTTTTATAGGATTTCTTTAGAAACTTTTCTTTCTTTCTCTCTCTCTCTCTCTCTCTCCTTCCCTCCTCCCTCCCTCTCCTCCCTTCTCCCTCTCCCCCATCTGTCTGTCTGTCTGTCTTTCTTTTCCTCTCCTCTTCTCTTGTCTTGTCTTCTCTTCGAGGCAAGGTGTCACTGTACAGTTCAGGCTGGCCAGGCTGGCTTGGAACTCACAGAGACCCTCCTGCCTCAGCCTCATAAGTGCTGGGATTACAGGCATATGTCACCATGCCTGGCCCCCAGCCTTTCATTTTGCAACAGTGTCATGGTAAGTTATCTAGAGTAGGCTCAAACTTGCAGTCCTCCAGCCTTAGCCGCCTAGAATATAAAAATATTATTGACTAAGCCTTGGAAATTAACTTGGTCTAACCAGAGATCTTGGTTTTGTTGCTGTTATTATGAATGTTCTTGAGGAAAAGCTAAGAGTAGTCCCTTTCCACTTAGATTTAAGTCTGTGGCACAAACTGTACATTTCATTTCATTTCACTTTGAGATGGGGGTCTTAAACACGCTGTCCAGGCTTGAACTCCTAGGCTCAAATGATCTTCCTGCCTCAGCTTCCCAAGTACCTGGGACTACAGGCACATATTAGTGTGCCTGGCTTCTGTCTTTTTAAAATAATATTTAACCAGCAGGCCCAGCTACTCAGAAGGCCAAGGCAACAAGGCAAGAGGATCCCTTGATCCCAAGTTTAAGACTAGCGTAGGTAACACAGCAAGACCCTGTCTTGAAAAAACTAAATTAAAAAATATAGATCTTTATCCCAGAGACCATATCTGTGAGCTTTTTGGAGGCGGGTACTGAGGATCAAACCCAAAACCTCACAGATGCTGGGCATCTATACCACCATGCTATACCTTTAGCCTCAGCTTTAAAGAAAAAAATATAAAATAAAAATAAAATTTTATATGTTTCTGAGCACACATTTCTAATCCCAGAACTCAGAAGCCATGGCAAGAAGATCACAAGGAGTTCAAGGCCGTTTTGGGCTGCATAGTGAGCTCAAGGTCAGCCTGAACTGCATAGCAAGGCCCTGTTTCAGTCCACCTCCCACCCCCTCGAAAAAGCATCAGTTTTATGGTCTAAAAAAGTGCTTCAAAAGCTAGAACACAGCCACTGTTTTCTAAGAAGGTGTTAGTGATAGATGGCTTATCTTGAGGCCCCAGAATTTTCATTCTTGGTCTTGCGGACTCTTGCTGAGAATGGGTCTCGTTTTGCATGTCAGGACCAATCACTTTGGGCCAAAGGCCACCACAGTTATCTTCTGTGTCATGTTTCTCTCAACTGGCCTGAGTAGATTTTTTTTATTGATACTTTAGACCTTTTAAGTTGCTTTTCCCTGGTGTTGGGCATTGAACCCAGGGCCTATGCACACTAGGTAAGCACTGTATGGCTGAACGATATCCCTAGCCCTTATGTTCTTGATGAAGGACAAAATTAGAAGAAAACTTTTACCTGTACCCTTCTTCCAACACCCCACAGAGTAAGCAGGCCTTTCTCCAGTCTGTTCCTTACAAAAGGGTCACTGCAATCTCAGAGGCTTGGGCCATGAAGGGGAGCTGGCTGGCTGTCTCAGTTTTTCAGGTATTTGTCACAGGAAGTGAAACTAAACATTCCTGTCCAGGGTGAGTTTGGAGCCAGTGAACATGAATAAATGAACGTGCCAGTCAATATAGGTGTCACTGCTTCGGGAGGTTTTCCCCATGGAAGTATTTTTTTCTTGTCTGGAAGAACTTGGAGATGATGCTGTTTCTCTGCTTCCCCCAGGTCCAAGGCTGGCATCGAAAAGCCACCTCCTGTGGCTTTTTGTTGGTCCCCGTTTTGGAGGGGCCTTTTGCTCTGCCCAGTTACCTGTATGGCGATCCGCTTCGAGCCCAGCTCTTCATTCCGCTCAACATCAGCTGCTTGATCAAGGAAGGCAGCGAGCATCTGTTCGACAGTAAGATATTCCCCTCCAGAAGCTCTGTGTCAGTGAGTAAGACCCTTGCCCCATGGATACCTCTCTGGGTATCTAATCAACTCAGGCTAGTGGAAAAAAAGGAGATAGACTTTCTTCTCCAAGGGGCCAAAATGATTGGGTTCGTGGCTGAGCCTCAGATTTTTTATTACTAAAATGAGATCGCCTAGATCCGCCTTCCTTCCCACCTTGGAGGCCTTCCATAGTGTAGATCAGTAGGTAGAAGAGGACGCCACGCACGTAAATCCCTAGCAGCACTGCTGTTCTCCGTGCTGCCTTTAGTGTGCACCAGCCCAACTGGTCTGTAGGCACAGGGATTTGAACCTCATGGGAGGCTTGCACATGCACTTCTTTGAAAACAAGCACAAAAACAGGGCATGCAAAGCAAAACGGTAGCAGTATCCTATAGCATAAAGTTGTAATATTTCAACTCCTGGAACCCTGCGTATGGCTTGAACCCTAAATATCCAAGAAGACAAAGCAGAGCTGGAGGAAGCTCAGAGGAGGACAAGCAGAACCCAGGTCAGAACATGGTTGCCAGTCAAAACGGGGCACACAGGTTCTGCCTGACTTGCCACTCAATCCCAGTCCAATGAGCTCAGGACAGATTGGAGGATGAGGTCTACTTCACATAGGACGGTACATAGCTCTTTATTGTGCATGTGTACGCATGTGTTATAATACTTCCTAAAATTTTCCATGAGTTCACAGATGAGGTTTTTTAAAATCAAAGGCTAGAATTAATGCCAGTATGTAAGCAGCCTTTGAGAAAAAAAATTATAAAATGTGAAAGAAACAACTTTTGATATAAGGGAGATATTTTCAGGGTTTTTTTTTTTTTGTTTATTTGTTTCGGTACTGAGAATCGAACTCAGGACTTTGCACTTGCCAGGCAGGTACTTGTGGTGCTAAGCTATAACCTCAGCCCAAGGGAGATATTTTCTTTCCAGGCTTTTATGTGTGTCCTGATGGCAGCAGAGGGGAGGTGGTCTTCCATGTGAGAAAGGCCGGGCTCAGTATTCTTGTGCTTTCATGTGACAGGCTGCCCTACTTGTACGAATAGCTTGTTTTTTCAGAGGCTAATCTGTGTATGCCCTGTTTAAAATTTAGAAGCTATTTCTGTATAGACACAATGTACCAAGTGGTGGTTGGGGTTGCAGGTAAGCCCTGCAGAGTCCCTTCCTGGCTATAGGTTCCAAGATAATAAAGAGTTTTAAATGTCCCTTTGTACACACATTCAGCGCAAGTGAGAGAGGACCATGTATGCAGTCCTGAAACTGGTTGGTTGTATTCCTGTCAGACAATGGGGTTTTTTTTTTTGTACCAGGAACTGAACTCATGCCTTGCCAGGCAGATGCTTATGCTGCTGAGCTACATCCCCGGCCCCTAAAAACCATGTTAAACCAGGCAGCTCCTTGTGGTGGTGTTATTAGTATGTCGGAGGGCCAGAGAGATCTTCCTTCATATCATCTCCAAGACTCTGGGGCTTTCCACCCTCACCGTAACTGCACAGTGTTGCTCACAGAGATGGCATTGGAGGACATTTTTGTGCAAGTTGATGGTTTTCCTGTCAAGTTATTACCCAGTCTTCACGACCAGCATCCTGTGTTGGTTGCCATGGTTACAGCTAAAGAAAGGAGTCCTACTTTAAAGGAGTAAGGACTTGAGCCTAAACATCAATGTTTTTGCTTCTATCTCTTCCTGTTATTGCTGCTTCGTATAACAGTGGGTTCTGAATCTTAAAATCTGATGAGAATATTCCATGCGTGTGTGTGTGCGCGTGTGCATGTGTGTGTGTATGTGTGTGCACGTGTGTGCGCGTCCATGTGTTTTCCTCCTAAAGCCGAAGCCCTTGTTTTGTTTTTGCTCTTTCTTGTCCAGAACCCTGAAATCTGTCTTAGCTAGAAAGTTCCAAATATGAAAGAGTTACAAAGCACTTCAAGCGCCTCAAGCCTTTGGGGTATCTGCAGTTGCTACCCCAGCCCTCGTAACTCCCTCCCAAGAGCAGTGTGGGTTCTGCTGCCTGTTGCTATGTGACAGCCCCCTCACTCTGCGCTGGGTCCTCAGCAGCATCCCTGTAGGAGCAGTACAATGGCTGGTGGGGGAGGGGTGCGCGTGCTCTGCTCCCTCCCCAGCTGATCACTTGTCAAAAATTTATTCTGATATTTACTTGCTTCAGTTTCCCTACCCCCAAAAAGGAGTTTGTAATACTGCCTTCCCTTGTGGGGAAATGGAGAATTTGGAATATAAAACCATAGGTGGTGTCGTTACTGTTCCTTAGAAGCAGCCGACATGCATTTAAGGGTTATCTCCTCGTTGCACCTTCATATGCTCCTCACAGCCTTTGGGGTAGGGTGTCACACTGGGGTCTGGTAGCCCACACTGGCCGCTGGGGACCTGTCGCTTTTCTAGCCCCTGCTGTGCCTTATGTAAAGGGGTGGTGCGAACATATGGTTGTTCTTTCTTTGACCTGGGGATAGAAGCTGGTCTTCCAAACAGGCAGTGTGGAGAAAATTGCCGAGAGTAGTCTAGGGTGTGGAAGCCCAGACAAGGGAAATTACAAATCTTGCGATCACATCTCAGCATTTATTCTCTTCCTTTCAGGCTTTGAACCAGAAACGTACTGGGACCGAATGCACCTTTTCCAGGAAGCCATTGCACACAGGTCTGTCCCTTTGGCAAAAGGGAATGAAGGAAAGGAATCAGTATTGTCTTGAATACCAGTTACGAAAGTGAAACCCAGTTTGTTTTGTTTCTGGGGAGAAAGACCTATTCCACCAATGACAAGTTCACTGCTTATCTCCACCCAGCCTCTGTGTTAGGTTCAGAGATAAGCACTACCCTGCCAGTTCCTGTAGCTGCTGTTTTTTAGACCTTATGCCTTCTTCCTGTTGAGAGCTTAATGCTCTTCTGTTAGCCTCCAATAGGAGCCTTAGCCAGGCTATCCAGGAGATAGTGTCATTTCATGATATTTTCATTTCATACTGTGAAATGAAAATACTGTAGCTGGGTGTGGTGGCGCACATTTGTAATCCCAGCTGCTTGGGAGGCTGAGGCAGGAGGATTGCAAATTCAAGGTCAGCCTGGAAAGCTTGGCAACTAGTTAGACCTTGTCTTGAAGTAAAAAAGGGCCAGGTTATGGTGTTCTGTGAGAAGGCCTTGGGATCAATCTACAAAAATAAAATTAAAAAGAGAAAGAAAGACAAAAGTTTGAAGAGACCATTAACATGTGTTGAAAAGACAATGAATTATTAAAAAGCAATAGATGAGCCAGGTACAGTGGTGTACCAGTCATTCCAGCTACCCAGGAGGCTGAGGCAGAAAGGTCACAAGGCTGAGGCCAGGCTGTGTAACTAAGCAAGACCCTGTCTCAGAATTTAAAAGGGGGGGCGGGGGCTAGAGGTGTGGCTCAGTGGTAGAGCACTTGCCTAGCAATATGTAAGGCTGTGAGTCCCCAGTACTACAAAAAATAAGAATAAATAAAAGCAAGAGATGCTTCCTGGCATCTAATACATATGCCAGGGGGAGCCTTCCCTAGGCCTAGGTGTTTCCTCCTGGACCAGTCCAGCAAATCACATGGTTTGCAGTCATGGTCTGGTGACTACTTTATATATTAACCATGTTGAAAACAAAACCTGTCGTTCCTGCTTCAGTAACCTTGCTGTACACTCGTCCATGTCATGTTGTCTCCCATACATACACTCACAGCCCACAGGTGAGGTCCGAACTTTGAAGCCCCTCCCACCCAAGCTGGCCCTGCCTACTTCAGCCCTGTCCTGAGGTGGAGATCTAGCTCAGGTACCTAGCAGAGGCTACAGCACGGGTGCCGGGGTAGCTCATTTCCTGCCAGTGAGAGGATGTGCACGTGTGGGACAGTGTGGAGGGAAGCAGAAAGGCCTGGTCCATCCCCACCACTACCAGTAACTGGATGAGGAACTGTGGAAATTCTGTGGCCAGTCTTGGTACTACCAAGCCTTCGTTTCCTCATCTCACACAGGCGTGTCGGGCTCACCTCATGAGCCCGTAGGAGAGGGTAGTCCTCAGGAAAACCCCGGCTCATTGCTGAGTTTGTAAGTAACTCTTATACTGCTTGCCGTGTATCTCACCAGGCAGTCATTTCATTTTACTGCCAGTATACCACTTGGAATATGACCTCTATTTGCCAGATACTCTTTTTCTTCACAGTAGGCTCTTCCTGGTTCTCCTCAGCCCGGATTTTGGTCCTGTTTTCTCTACACTGTTGCCCCTTCCTCTTCAGCCTGCCCCTCCAACCTGATTTTCTCAGGTATCATTCTACCACCATGTGTCACTGCACAGACTCAACTATGTGTCACTTTCTACCTTTTAAACTAAGCCCCCACCTCCTCTATTGCAGTCTGTGTCTTCTACCAGGGACATAGATCCCTCCTCTCTGAATTTCCCTTTCCTTTCTATTTCTTTTTTTTTAACTGCTTTTTTTTTAAGGAGGAAAAGTTTATTGTAGCTCATCTCTTTCCTTTTCTTGCAGACACTCTGTCAGTCTATTACACTGATTCAGGGAACTCTGGAGCACAAAATGACACATTTTTCTTATTTTTTTATTTTTCCACAATGCCTAGCAAAACGCCTTGCCCAGAGTGGTTGTTTTACTTGTGGCTTTTGCAGGGAATGGAACTCCCTTGGTCAATTTCTTATCTCTGAGACATAATATCCAACACCCACAGCCGAAAGGATGGGAGGTTTATTTTGGCTCACATTTTCAGAAATTTCAGTGCATGGTTGGCGGGCTCAGAGACAGAGACAGAGACAGGCCCCAAGACAGAGACAGAAGGGCCTAAGTAGAGGGAAGCTGCTCATGTCGTGATGGCCAGGAAGCGGAGAGAGCGGGGAGGAGCCAGGGAGGGAGAGATGTTCCAGGTCCTTTCAGGTCACACACTCAATGACCCACCTCTTCTGACCAGACCCCACCTACTAACAGTAAGTCAGCCATATCACCGCCTTCTAAGAGTCATACGAGCATATAAAGTCTTCGGGAAACATTTTCTAATCCATAACGTTCTGTTTCTGGCCACCAAAAGACTCATCTGTATCTCTTACGCAAAGTGCATTTAGTCCATCTCTTAAGTGTCACCAAAATGTTAACACTCTGGTACTGCTGAAAAGTCTAAGCCCAAAGTCTTTCGTGAGACTCCAGGCACCTCTTCGCCACAAGCTCCTGTGTGTACTGCCAGCATACAGTGCGTGGGGTTAACATTCCCATTCCAAAAAGGAAGAGTAGGAGAATAGAAAGGAATGGTACCAAAGCAAGAGCAAAGCCCAGCAGGTCAGGCATTAAATCCCACAGCGCCACGCCCAACACCTCGGACAAATCTTGGTGATGTGATTTCCAAAGGGTTGCTTTACCCCTATGGCATTGCCAGTTGCAGCTCTAGTAGCCTTTCTCTTGGGGTGGCTTCGCTCAGTGCCTGTGGCTTTCCTCAGATGATGTACACTTCTGGCTTCTCCAACTCCGCAGGGTCTTCAGTGAACTCTCACTGTACTTGCACAGCTTCGTGCTCTGTCCTCTCGGGAATAGTGCCTGATCACCCAGGCCTTCCAAATGTGGGTGGAGGCCTGCCTGACTCCATGAGTCTTTCATTCTGCATGTCTGTCAAACCAGGACCGTATGGATGACACCAAGGTCTACCACTTGCTTGAGCAGTGGCCAGGCCTCCTTGAATTGTAGCTAGAGAGGCTTCTGAGTGTCTGAACAGCTGGGTACTGTGAAATAAATCCGAGGGAACCAATTCCCAATTTCCTAGGTGGCCCTTCTCCATCAGGATGCCCTAGGGCTCTCTTTTTAAAGCAAAAATTTCAGTTTTATACCCCTAAGCCTACAAAGGAGAGAGCCTTGCTGATTCTTGACATGCCCTCAAACCATTGTCCTGATAGTCCTGCTTTCCTATTGTCCTAAAGAACTTGTCTTCTTTTTAATGCTAATTCATTTAGCAACTAAGCTCCCCTCCATTTTTACAGGTGCTTTCTTTCTGACAGAACTAAAAACTTTTAAAATGGGATTTTGGATCCCGTTTCTCAGTGTAAATCTCACTAAAACCAGCAAGTACTATCTAGGCTACAGCCTTCCCATTGGGCTGCCTTGAATTTTCTTACCCCAGATTAGTCTGCAGCTTGCAGTGTCTCAAGACACAAGCAAAATTAGACAGACTTTGTGCAGTAGCATAATGCACATTGTCTGAAGTGCAACTGCCAGTGGAATCCTTGTTTCCAGCTGAAGCCCCCTGGGCCTGGCCTTTACCATCTGCATGTCCATCCCCATGCTGGTCTTCTGATTGCCAACCAGACTCTCCCACAGGCTTGGCATTTTACAGCTTCTCCAGCTTCCATCTAGTTAGCATCTCCAGACCTTTCCAGACTCCTGCAAACCAGTTCCAAATGCTTCTAAACCTCATAGTCAGGAATATTCAAAACAGTGACCCAACTTCTGGTACCAGAATCTCTTTTAGTCACTTCCTGGTCTCTGAGATACAATACCTGATGCCCGTAGTTTAAGAGAAGAGCTCCCAGTTTCAGAGGTGCCAGTCAGTGGGACACACTGAGACAGCAGTGGCGTGGCGGAGGGCCTGGGTGGAGGAAAACTGACATTGTGGCAGCGAGTGGACAGAGAGAAGTGAGGGACCAGGGAGGGGGACACACCCTTCCAGGTCATGCCTTCGTGACCTGCCTCTCTGGATCAGACCCCATCTCTTTTTTTTTTTTTTAATTTTATTTTTAAGACAAAAGAACCCAGAATAAACAGAAACAATACAGAAAATACCAAGTTATAGAGAAGATTGTAGGGAATTGACACTGGATGCTGTTTAACATAATGTTGTCTTTGTATTTGTTATAACAAAATCGATAAAGGAAATACCGAGTTACAGAGGAGACAGTAGGGCACCATCAGCGGATGCTGTATTACATAGTGTTGTCTTTGCGTTTGTTGACACAAAAACAATAAAGGAAATACCAAATTACAGAGAAAATAGCAGGGGGTTACCACTGGATATTCAGACCTCATCTCTTACCAGCAAAGTCAACTATATTATCCCGTGACTCAGTCAACTTCCAAAAACCCCATCTATGAGTGTGAAGGTGTTCAGGGACCTTCTTGACCTGAACTGTAACAGGCCATTTCAGTGGGAATATGGCTATGGAATGACGTATGAGTTCACTCCTATTTCGGAAGGGCTAGAAGAGCACCCACCCCCCGGGTACCTCCGCTCTCACTCCCAGCTCTTCCAGCTTCCCTGGGCTGTTGGTGAAAGGAGTAGAGCCTCTCACTTTCACCGTGGTCCTGCCTTGCGTTTTTCCTGAGCAGATAGTGTGGTATCCAGGGACCTTGTGATTGCATTGTGCTTTTTAATATGTATGTATATATGTATGTATGTGTGTTCTTAGTTTTGTTTTTTGAGACAGGGTCTCAAAAACCTAACCCTATGTAGTTCAGGCTGGCCTTGCACTCACTGTGTCACCCAGGCTGGTCTCAAACTTGCAATGATCCTCCTGCCTTAGCCTGCCAAGTGCTAGGATTATAGGCCTGCACCAACATACCCAGCAAATTTTACTTTAAATATTCTGGTTAGGCTGATCATGCTGAGTAGATCAAGTAGGCTTGATTGCAAAGTGCAGAGGAAGCAGAGAAAAATCCAGCCCGTTTCCATATGCCATAGAAGCAGCCTGGCAATGAGGGAGTGCACATTATGCTATCTATTCAGTTTGCATATTTGACTTCTAAGTATTTTTTAATAAATACGTATAGAATGCCAATGTGAAGCGGTCAGCTTAGAGGATTCGACACAGCTCCTTCCCAAGGAGCTCAACCCAGGAAAGCAGACAGGCATCTCACCTCCTTCAGCTCTGCCTACATCGTTGCTTTCATTATATAAACGTTTCAGACTCAGGCCGGGAGCCACATCTGTTAGCGCGTCCTTTACAGCTCTTAGCAGGTAGGACTATAATAAATGTGCCTATGGAAATAGAAAAACCAGGAATAGAACAGGCCACGGTTGAGAAGTAGAACAGAACAAGTCATAGATGAAAAATGTTTCTCCTGTCTATTTCCAGAGCAGAGCAAAGCAGAGAGCCCCAAATTAGTGTTTCTCACTTTTAATATACGTGCTGCCCAAGCGAGCACACGGCCCTCACTTTTGAGAGGAATTCAGTTAGGACAGTTCATTCCATATCAGTTTGCGAACCTTTCTGCATGCGTAGCGTGAGAACAGTGGGGAGTGGGGGAGGTGTGGCTGAGGTAGGGTCAGATGAGCATGTGTGTGGGTGAGTGCTGCAGCCAGCGGGACAGGAGTGAGATTCCAGCGGAAGGCGGTGCGAAGGTTGGGGATGGGGAGGAGAGGGGATGATGCCCGACTCGGAGTCCGGAGGGTGCGGCAGAAGGAGGGTGTGGCTGGGCAGAGGTGAAGCCTGGAAGAAGTATGCAGCAGGTCCTCTCTGCGGAGGTGGAAACACGTGGACGCAGAACGCCGGGGAGCCACAGTGCTGAAGGAGTGGAGCGGTGAGAATGAACACAAGCAGCCTCATGGTCCACCTTGAATAAGCTCCCCATGTCTTGTGCTGTCAGAGTCTTGCTAACCACGCTGTCCCCTGTTCCTCTAGCTGAGGAGGCTCTAACCTGTGTCTCTTTCTGCCCTTTCCTTAGATTTGGGTTTGTACAAGATAAATACTCTGCCTCTGCTTTTAACTTCCCTGCTGAGAACAAGCCTCAGTACATCCACGTCACAGGTGAGGTGCTGGGGGCAAAACATGGGGCGGGTGGGGCCCCTTCGGCACACGCGTGAGCCCTGGAAGGCTGCGCCTGTTCATGAAGGTCCCACCCGCTACCCTGAGCATGTTGCAGCACCACCTCCGCCACATTCTGGGTGTCCTGCTGGCTGCCACACAGGCCCTGCCCTTGCCCTTCAGGGACGGTGTTTCTGCAGCTGCCCTACTCCAAGCGCAAGTTCTCAGGGCAGCAGCGGCGGCGGCGGAACTCTACCAGCTCCACCAGCCAGAACATGTTCTGCGAGGAGCGGGTTGGCTACAACTGGGCCTACAACACCATGCTGACCAAGACTTGGCGTTCCAGTGCCACGGGGGATGAGAAGTTTGCCGATCGGCTGCTGAAGGACTTCACGGACTTCTGCATCAACCGTGACAACCGGCTGGTCATGTTCTGGACGAGTTGTCTGGAGAAGATGCATGCCAGCGCCCCATGAAGCCAGGCCGCGCTGGGCCTGGAAGGCTGTGCCCGTGCTGGGGAAGCAGGATCCGAGTCAGGCTTCAGCATCAGGTGTTAGTTTGCCACTGTCTGCGAGTGGGGGCCATAGCTTTGTGTCTTCCCCTGAGCATTCTTCTATTCCAGGAGAAACTTTGGAGGCAGCTGCTGCTGCTACCACTGCTGAGAGCCTGTTAGCAAGGGCCCGGAGCAGGAGGGAGGCACAGACTGTCCGCGGGAGGCCTTCGGGGTCGGGACAAGTGGGCGGGCAGCCCCCACGAGTACCCTGGAGGGGGTGCCTCCTATTGGTGTCCTTCTCCTCCACCGTTTGTGGGATGGTCTGGACAGAATCTGCCACTGCCTTCCTAGAAGTATGCACAGTGTGTAAGGTAATTATGTGAAATAATGTACCATAGGCTCACACCAGCTGTATATACCTGTAAATACATATCAGAAGCTAATAAAACTTCATGTGCAGCATCTCTGTCCCCAGCCTTGTTCCCAACAGCAGTAGTCCCCTCCTAGCTCGGCAATCATGTCCAGGCAATAAAATAGGCACAGAGGGTGAGGACTTCAAGAAGACACTGCTTTGGGTAGTCTGGCTGTGAGTTAACTGAGAGATACTTTTTCACAGACCCTTGGGCAGCAGCTGGGTACTTCTAGTTGGCATTAGCGAGATGATGAGGTAGCTTTAGGCTTGTGCTACTGGAGATGACTCTTGCTGAGTGGGTGAGCTCCGCTCTGGAATGCAGGCATCATGTCAAAAGGAAAGCCTTCTTGACTCTTACCTTCTGTGTAGGTCCCGCTGTTTAACAGGATAGGCCTCAGCATGGAGCCTCAACCTTAGCACCTCGCCCTAACCTGCTTAAGTGAGGTAGGGGAGCTGAAAGCCAGAGGGGAGAACCTGGAAGTTATTACCACATCCTCCTCCTCCTCACCACCTAGAATGAATCACAGGCCCTGTCGATTTACCTCCCCAGTAGCTTACAAATTCATCCACCTCTCTCAGGCCCTGTGTTACCACTTCAAGTCCATGTTGATTCTTGGCGTGATTCTTCTCTTTTGCCTTTCCCTTCATCCCTAGGAAAACCTATCTTGTCTTTAACTTTCACTCCAGGCCATTTTCTACTGTGCAGTTGGGGCCTTTTAAAGAAAACACTCCAATTGTTTCTGCCACTTACTTGGAATTTTCTGAGGATTTGAACTTCAAAGTCTTAGGTGTGAAGCTAGGATATAGTTCACTGGGAGAGCACTTGCTTAGCATGCACAGGGCCCTGGGTGTGATCCCAACCCTAGTTTCCTACCCACAGAATCTTGGATGCAGTCCATATGACCCTGCACAACCATTGTGTAGTTCTTGGAACTTTGCAAACCCTGCCAACTCAGGACCTTTGCACATCCTATCTCCATCTGAACTTAGAGCTAAAATGCAGCTACTGATGTTGCCTGTAGAGATTTTGAGAGACTAGGTTTGTTAATATAGATCAAAGAACAGTTGTTGATTCTTGGCATGGAACATCCTTTTCCTTTTTCATCTTCCCTTCCTCAAACAAACCAGTGCTCTCAAAACATCAGTCTTATCTACATATAAAATAGGAAGCTCTCTCCCAAGGTAGCTGAAGATGTATGTCTCTGAAAGGATTTACTAACAAGGAGACAGTAAATGATGGGATTTTTTCCCTCAAGTGGCTGTTCTCACATTCCTGGATGACAGTCTCCTTCACCATGCTCCCGAGCCAGCTTCCTGAGTGATGGTGCTAAACACAGCAGCTCCTGGCCTGCTTTGATCATCCAGCATGATCATTTGTGATCCTCAGCGTCCAGCATGTAAAACTAGAAGTTGCCCCGAGTTTCTGTCGTGTCCACAGATGGCCAGGAGAGAAAGACTTGGAGTGATCTGGCAGGAAGGGGTGGATTATGAGATAGAGTGCTGGGTTATTTGCCTGTTAGCGCTGAACCTGAAATGCCCGCCCTTGAGCCCCAGTTCCCTCTGTCTGCTCCCTCTCAGTCCTCTCTCTGTTGGGCATTTCCTTCCACCATTAGCCAAGCCAAACTCTTGAAGCCTAACTGAATGCGTGCCTCTTTCCCCGCCACCCAGTTTCTCCCCGTTTCCACCTAACCTCTCAGACTTGTCCACCTCCTCTGTCCCTGTTGCTGAGGTGCAGAGCTCAGCTCTCAGGGAATATATGACTTGACTAGGTATTGCCATGATTTGAAAGGTTCCTCCCACAACAATTTCATGTACTGAGATCGTAATCCCTAAAGCTGTGGTGTTTGGGAGGTGGGGCCTCTGGCTGATAAAAAGGATTAGGTGAGATCACGAGGACGGGACCCCATGATGGCCTTAGTGGTATTTATAGGAAGAGACCCATGCTTGCATGCTTACTGTGTCCTTCCATGTGATCATGCCCTCTACCACGTCATGATACAGCAAGAGGCCCTCACCACATGCCCATGCCATGTTCCTGGACTTCCCAGACACCAGAAATACAAATAAACTTCTATTCTTTATAAATTTCTTGGTCTCAGGTATTTTGTTATAGCAACAGAAAGTGGACTAAGATACAGAAGATGAGTGGATATAGATCAGAAGCCCACCACTAGTTGTACAAGTACAGCGGACCCTTGACTTTTGAACTCAATTCATTCCCAAGGGCTGGTTGTAACTCAAGTTGTCAGTTGAAGGCTTGGGCTCCTCTACACAACCTTCAAAGTGTCTCCTGTATACAGACAGATCTCAGTGTCCTTACAGAGACATTGGCTCAGGATTTTGCAATTAATCCCATACAGGAAAGGATGTTACAGTCTTTAAAAACTCTTTAAGGGTTAAGTCTGTAAGCACAAACCAGCTGGCATTTGGGTCATACCTCAAAACTTTGGTTGTAAAATTCTGGTCATAACCCAAGTTGTTTGTATGTCAGGCTGCTTATAACCCTAGGGTCCACTGTATAGGTATAACCAGGCCTTGGTATAGAGGAGGAAACTCATAGGTTTGGAGGCGAGAGGACCTGGGTTTCAATTCCAGCCTTACCATTTGTTAGCTGTGAAAATTAGGGACCATGTGTCTCCTGAGCCTGTTTCTTCTCTTCAGACACACACACACACACACACACACACACACACACACACACACACTCACACACTCTCTCTCTCTCTCTCTCTCTCTCTCTCTCTCTGTTATTGCTCTTCTTTCTGTGTCTACGTGTGGACCCATTTCAGCTCACCAGGCTGGGGATTTCCGGATGGCAGGTAGCAGATCTCCAGCCTCTGCCCTGTAGTACTGCCTGGCACAGCCATCAGTTGATGAAAATGAGTCATTGAGATCGAAGGAGAAGGTCCACATGGCAGGGCTCCTCACAGGCCACATACGAGGGACACGGGAACCATGAGGAGCTTGGTGGGATTCACCAGATCTGGTAACATACCAGAGGCACAGAACCTCATAGCAGGTGAAGTAGCAACTGAGTGATGGCAACAGGAAAGACCCAGTACTGCCAAAGGCTGAGTATCTGGACCACAAACTGCCGAGACCAGTTATCCCCTGGTGTCCACTGGAATTAGTTCCAGAGCCTCCACATGTACCTCTGATGATATAAAAATCTGCAGATCCTCAAGTCCCTTGTATAAACTGCCTGTAATCTCTGCACATCCTCCTGTATACTTAAATCATCTCTGTATTATGGTACCTAATACAATGCAGCTGTCATATAACTAGTTATTATACTGTATTAAGGAATAATAAGGGGGAGAAATTCTGTACATGTTCAGACAAAACTTTTTTTTTTTTCCTTTTTTTGAGATGGTCTCGCTATGTAGTTCAGGCTGGCCATGAACTCTATGTAGCCCAGGCTGGCCTCAAACTTTGCAGCGATCCTCTTGCCTCAGCCTCCTGAGTGCTGTCTTTGTTTTTTTTTTTTTTTTTTTTCAAATATTTTCAATCTCAAGCTGGGCATGGTGACACACTCCTGTTATATCAGCACTCTAGGAGGCTGAGACAGGAGAATTGCAAGTTCAAACCCAATTTGGGTTTGAACCATCAGTGACTTAGAAAGACCCTGTTTAACAAGAAAGAAGCTGGCTTACCTTCTGCTTTGCTGGGAGGTCCCCCGCTGTTCCTCTTAGCTAATTGTATTACATGTGTGTGGAACCCTGCAGGGACACAGGTGCTGCGTAATATGGAGGTGGCCTCACAGAGCGTCTGGCAGGGCGCAATGACTTCAGGTAGGGGCCAGTGGCCCTTCCCCTCCCCAGGCTTCTATCTGGAAGGCTTTCTCCGGTTCTTCCCTTTCACCTGCAGCTGCTGACTTCAGGCTGCACATATTTCAGGCAGTTCCTGCTCTTCAGGCCCTGGCCACACTCTTACCCTAAACTAACCTGGAGTGGTCTGGTTGTAGCATTTGCTTGTAACAGAGCAAGTGCCAAGAACTTGTTCAGATTACAGGGTTCAGATCTGACCTCAGCAAGATCATCTGTTTCTTCAGTGAATCGGCACATGGTCCTTCTAAGGAGAGAATATCTTCCCATGTGGGAGCAGGAGGACAGGCGGAATCACTGGGTCCTGAAGTTGTCATCTGAATTCATCTGGCAGTGAGTCTTGGAGAACTGTTGGAGACCACAAGACTACAGGCCTCTCCCCTGCTCAAACAATAGGAGAGCTCACTGTGGTGTAAATTCCAGGTCCCTTTGGCCCCTCAGACAGCTTGGAACAGTTACCACTGGAGCTGAGTGTCTTACCTCTTCTCTGTGCTCTTTGAGTTGTACTTGATTTCTTCTCCAGGCTCAATACTTCCCCTATTCTTTTGATGTTTGTCCAACCCTACAGATACTGGACAACAGAGTCTCTTTTTTTTTAAGTCAGAAACAGGATCTTTTGACCCAAAGACAGGAAGAGTAGAAAGATGAGGCCATAGCCAGGAGTAGTGGCGCACACCTGTAATCCCAGCCCTCGGGAGGCTGAGGCAGAAGGATCGTTGTGAGTTCAAGACCAGCCTGGGCTATAAAGTGAGCTCAAGGCCAGCCTGAGCTGCATAGTGAGACCCTGTCTCAAAAAGACAAAAAAGCAAAATAAAGAAAATTGGTGGATAAGGATCAAATGAATGAGGAACCAGATTTTCTTCAAATCCCAGTAGCTGTCTTTTGACAACAGTCCTCAGCAGATGCTTCTTGCCTCAAGACTGTGGAGTTATTAGCATTCCACCAATAGCCAGGGGGCATGTAGCCTTCATATACCTCCCTGTTCCTGAAGCAAGATTACACCAACCTCTGGACTGGGTAGGGGGGTGCTTAAATAATATAGTCAGGGCCTCGAATAATCTATCCCATAGCTTGGTACCCATCAGTTCTTCCTTTTGGTTGTTTTGTATTTTTGGAGGCAGAGTCTTGCTCTGTAATTCAGGCTGGTCTTGAACTCACTTTGTAGCCCAGGCTGGCCTCAAAATCGCAGCAATCCTCCTGCCTCAGCCTCCCAAGTGTTGGAATTATAGGTGTGCGCCACTACACCCGGCTTGAGTTTATTGAGAAGTAGATAATACTTCCTTTTTGCAGTGCCTCCAAATCAATACTCATGTTACTATGGATGGCGCCTGTGTGTGCTTCTTTATATGTTCCCAAAGAGGGTCAGATCAGCTATACACGAGAGGAGTTATACAGTACCAAGTGATGTTGAAATGGCACTGGAGGCTGTTTTAATTGCAGACTTTCTATTTGATCTCCCATCCGCATAACAGTGGTCTCTAAAACACTGATTTGTGACTGCAATTTTGCATCTGTAGAATGAATAGTCCAAGCTTTGTCTGTGGTTCTGGTCCAATTATCTGTACAATGACAATGTGTAAAGGATGAGGAAGAGCTGCAGAAGACAGCAACACAGGAAGTTGACAAAACCAAAGAGACAGTTGCTATAGCCATCAATCTTAACATCCTTTTCTTTCAGTGATCAGTCAATGATTTCAACAGTAGATAACAGGAGTATTGGCCCATGGTTCTGTAAGATTTATGGACATCAAAACCCCAGGCATAAGCCCCAAGACTAACAAATTCTTGTTTACTAAGGTATTGGTTGATACAAAATGGCCCAGGGCACATTCTCCATTTTTTTTTTTCTGGTCTTTTTGAGACAGGGTCTCACTATACAGTTCAGGCTGGCCTTGAGCTCCCTTTGTAGCCCAGGCTGGCCTTGAACTCACAACGATTCTCCTGCCTCAGCCTCCCAAGTGCTGGGATTACAGGCATGCACCACCACGCCTGGCTAGGGTATATTCTCTACACGTAAGTGAGGTAAGATTCTATTTAATAGTCCCATATGTAAAGATATAAAGACTGTAAGTATGTATGGAAAGCCATGTGGTTTTATTTCTGCAAAGTAGAGTGAGATATTTGTAGTAAATTTAGCAACATGCCCTTTCCACAGCTGACCGCTGTAATAAGGAAGGGCCAGTTTCTACAATGACTTTTGAAGGGAACCAGGTTTGCCGTTACGGTGGCTTGTGGTATAATGGTGGGGGTGCTGAAGCCGTGCCCGTGCCATGCAGACTGTCCTTCATCAATAATACATATGACAGAGGTGTTTCTTCTAAAATCGTTGGTATAATACCAGTAGGCCGTATGCCAGGCTCCGTGATTGCTGTCTCTTCCTTGTAATCTCCCACAAGGGCCCCAAGCTATGTACGTCTTCCATGCTCTGCCTCCTG
Source organism: Dinomys branickii (assembly GCA_004027595.1). NCBI lineage: Eukaryota > Metazoa > Chordata > Mammalia > Rodentia > Dinomyidae > Dinomys > Dinomys branickii. The sequence goes on along the minus strand of PVLD010018252.1, from coordinate 8,581 downwards.
TGCAGGAAGTCCATGGTGGGGGACAGAATCGTATGTCTCCCCAAGATGTACATTGTGCACATGGAGAAACATCAGGTGTGGAGGAATGAATCCACTCCCCTGAAATGTTAATAGGTCCCACTCCCCAAAATACTAATTGTTCTTTATAATGGGCCATCCAAAACTGCAGGGGAGCAGGCAGCCAGTAATTTGATTGGAAGGACTTACGTTCAGTGCATCAGCGTGGATATAAAACGTGTGATGTATAATTCAGAGTAATATTGGAATCTGCAAACCAGGGGCCGTAAAGGCTCCTGGAGCCTAATCTAATTGATCATGGTAAGTCTCCGGGGGGAAATCAGCCCCCATAAGGGGCTATAAGGGAGGATTAGGTACATAAACCCAGTATTCTTCCCCTGAGCCTGGGCTTATGCATACGGCACAGGCAATAGCCAGCATGGCCATGAACATATTTTCTGGAACATGTAGGAGGCCCTGTCTCATCACCAGCCTTTCAGCCTCCTGGGTCCTTTTCTTTTTCCCACTTGCTCCCATGTTACCGGCTTTGTCGCTTGTGTGGTCGTCAGTGGCTGGGGTCTCTCCTCCAGGCTCACACTGGAGGGCTTGGGGGCAGCTGGCCTCTCTCCACGGCCCCATGTTCAGGGGTGGCAACCCCCACGGTGTTCCGTTATCTGTTGTTATACAAATATGCCCTCACCCCCATGTTAGCAGTTGCTCTGGGTCATCCCACTTTCGCGTCTGGACACCTTCCCATAACACTTGTGTCATAGTCCTATCCATTGTGTCATCCTTCTGCCAGCGAGGCTCTGATGGAGCATTTCTGCTCTCTGAAATCAGATTTAAAAAATTTAAAGTGAAGGTATCAAGATCTAATTGTGCTTGTGGAGGTAGCTGTACTCCCCCATTTTGATTTTGTAATTGTGTTTTTAAAGAACAGTGTGCACACTGCACTGTGGCTTGGCCCTAAGCATTGTAAGGGATACCTGTAAGATGTTTAATATGCCAAAGCTGCAAGGAAGCAGAGAAGGCCTAGCTGACGTGTGAAGGTCCATTGTTAGTTTTACTGTCTGAGGGACTCCCTTAGCAGCAAACACGCTGCTGTTGAACACGTCCCACATTTTCAACGCCATGGCAGGTGGCACGAATCATTTGAGAATGAGTGTCTATAGAGACATGAACATATTGTAACTGCCCCAGGGAAGCAATGTGAGTAATATCCACTGGCCAAGTTTAAGCCACCAGTGAACCAGCCTGTTTGTTACTATGGGCTAAAGGCCCTGGTAAATTAGAATGGGGCCTAGAATGTCTGACATAGAAGGTGCCAGAATGATTTTCAATCACCCTTTGCAACCTGAGAAACAGTATTGCAGTAAATTCAAGCATTGTAATTTCACCTGGATAGCTAGAACTTTGAAATATAAAGTATAGCCAGAGGGCTGTTCTTTCCTATCAAGCATGGTTGTGTTATTAGTTGTATCCCTGCATGTTAACACACAACAGTTATAGAGTTTACAGAGAAAGTTTAAGATAAAGAACCACACATGGTATTTTAGCATGACAAGCATGATGACATTATTGTGATACTTAAATGCCCATCTTGGTATAGAATAGGCTTTTTAGTCAATCATATCTATCTAATACATAAAGAAGCTCTCACCTAATTTGTTATCCTTTAATGGGGTGTCATCGAAGAAGTTTTGCAACATTGTGTGGACTGCTCAGTGCCTAAACATCTTTTTATTTTTTTGGTACTGGGAATTGAACTCAGGACCTTATGCTTGCTAGGCAGGTGCTTGTGCTACTGAGCTGTATCCCCAGCCTACTGAGCATCTTTAAGTGTTACAATATATTCATGTCTCTTTATGTGTAGTGACACATATACAACGTCACATAAGCCATTCCCCCCATTTTTTTAAAACTATTATCTGACTGGTGGTCTCATGTTGGTTTGACATTTACCTCTTATCACAAGTAGCTGGAGCACAAGAGAAAGGCAGATATCCGAGTCTAGAAAAAGGTTATCACCATCAGTAACCCTGCTTTACATCATGGAAGGCCTGTACACTCAGAAGGCATGACTACATTTAGTACACTATGAGATTAGCAATAACGAGTATCATAGCTACATAGAAACCTTTGGTTCTTAATTTAGTTTTGTACTAAGGACATTTTGTAATGGAACCTTATTGTTTTATCCACACAAAACTTAGTCTTTTGATGGTGACTAATGTAAACATATCACAATACAGTGATCCCTCACCTATTTCAGGAGTTACATTCCAGAGACCCCATGACAGGTGATCATCCGTGAAGTAGCAGTGTTACATTTATTATCTATCTATCTATCTATCTATCTATCTATCTATCTATTTTAAGGCTTTATGAACTATTCCCACACTACTGTAAACCTTTCCTATTCTCTTATTAATCTTTTCCACACTCTTATAAACACTACATATGCTCTTAAGCATTTTCTACACTCTTAAACCTACGTAATTTTAACAACATGTAAAGTTCTATATGGGTACTCATGGTGAAGTGTACTACAACTTGAACGATGAAGATCATGAATTATGGAGCTGTGCAGTACGGGTGGTGATGAAGGTGATGATGAAGCTAGGAAGAGCAAACAGACCGATGCTATGGTCACTGAGCCAGTCAGCGCCCAGGATACAGAACACAGTGCTGTGGTTGGTTGCCTTCCATTCCATCAGCTAATAGTGTGCCATGTGCAATCTCACATTGGCAAACCTGAGCAAGCAGTAGTGATGTACTGCATTTCCATTGTGTACAGTATGGTTCTCATCCACTGATGAAATACATACGATTTTATTTTGATTTAATATTCTTTTAATATGTCGGAATTAACTTTTTATATTGTTTTAATTTTTTAGGCAAAAATAATTAAAATCATAAATATATAAATACCTATATACTGCAAGTCCTGCGATATAGCAAAACTCTGCAATACAGAATTAGATATTTTTAAAAACCCCACAATACAGTGAAGCCACAATAAGTGAACTGCAATATGGGGAGAGATGACTGTAATATGTTTACCAACACTTACTGGGGTGTGTCTCCAATTAGGCTATGGAAATTATTGGGGTCTCATTAATGAACAAAGACTGGAAGAAAATATTTCCAGGCAGCTGCTCCTTTATTCACTGAGAGCAGTCCAGTCTAACAGTTTCTCTAAGCCTACAGGGTCCCATTTAATTATTTTAACAAAGTTTGATGACCTATGAGAACAAGATCATAACAATTAACACATTATTTGACCAGTGAAGATTCCTAAGGTATCATACACAGACAACAACAGCCAAAGTGTGTGTGGTGCACACCTATAGTCCCAGCTACTGGGTGGGAGGATCACTTCAGTAGAGAGACCCTTTCCACGGGGACTTTTGGAGTCCATTTCTGGAGCTCTGTGTATGACCTCACAAGATATTAAACATCTTGCCTATTCCTGTCCATCTCTATCTCCATTTTAATGTGCAGCTACAGGAGCTGGAGGAGAAGGTGGTGCCCTGCTGGTCTCCTGGAGAAGCTTGCTGCGTTGGCTTCCCTGATGGGAACTCAGCCATCTTGGTCATCAGAGGAGCTTGGGACCTCACTGTTGCTGAGAGTGGCTGTGGTACCTTTCAGGGCAGCTCTGGTTCTTTTGAGTGTCACTTCCTGGCTCCAGGGCAGATCCCTCAGCCTGCTACCGCAGATCCTTCATTCCACTGGCAGACTTCCTAGATTGCACCACCGACCTTTGGACCTTCCCAGTGCAGATTTGTGAAACAGGCCTGCATGAGATGTTGTTGTGGGCTCTGGGCCTCAGTTCAGCTGGGGGTTATAAACTGACCACCAGTTTTCAATCCACTACACTAGGTTATTACAGAAGATATGCTGCTAGGAACAGGACCTATGGAGAGCTTATGCAACAAGTGACTTATCCTAGTGGAGCATATGAACAAATACTTTTGATGATGAAATGGGCACAGGCTACAGTTTGCAAAGAGGGCACACCTGTTCAGTCCTTTTTGTGTGTTTTACAGGGCTCATAAAAGCCTTATGATCAGCTCCTTGCCAGATTACAGGAGGCAGTCCAGCCGACAGATTACTCCTTCTGGATTCGTGGGAGGCATTGTTATGAGCTCTAGGTCTTCAGCTGGACTCATGCAGGACATTATTGTGGGATCCAGACCCTCCGCTGGATTTCCTTGGTCTTGGTGTGTGGACAGATTTCTTGCACTCTTTTGTATATCGTTCTTTGGGTGACTATTATAAGTAATCTTATAAAACGTGTGTCCGGTATTGTATTGTTCCCCTTGCAGATAAGCCCAAACCAACACACCTGGCCCCCCCCCCCCGCTGCCCTATTTGTGCCTACCTGTTCTGTGGCAAACTCCTATAGCTGCACATTAAAATGGCGATAGAGATTTGCTGATGGACAGAAATAGGCAAGATGTTTAATATCTTGTGGGGTCATACACAGAGCTCCAGAAATGGACTCCAAAAGTCCCCGTGGAAAGGGTCCCTCTACTGAAGTGATCCTCCCACCCAGTAGCTGGGACTATAGGTGTGCACCACACACTTTGGCTATGCTGGTGTGCATCCAGCATGGCCAAGGGAAGAAGAGGGGGTGAGCCACTTCCTCACCAGGGGCCCACTTTGGCTGCCTCATTTTCCTCTGCCCAGATCCTGTGCTGCTGCCACCATCTCCACCTCCTCTGTCACCACCACCCCAGTGACCAGGGCACCTCCATCCTGAGCACACTGTGTCAGCCTCTAAAAATTCTCTATGTGTAGGCCGAGAAAGAGTCTCTACTTTCTTCCTGATTTTCCCTTTTCCCTGATCAGGGGGAATGGTAAGCAGCTGTGGCAATCATTGCAGCATACAAGGGTTCCAATATGGATTTCACCAAACTCCCTGTTGAAAAGGTGTCTGGGGGCTGGGGGTATAGCTCAGTGGCATAAGCGCTTGCCTGGCAAGCGCAAGGTCCTGAGTTCGATCCCTGGTACCGGAAAAAAAAAAAAAAAAGGAAAAGAAAAGGTGTCTGGGGCAATCTGTTCTCCCCTAGCAAGGGCCCGTCTCAAACTTTTGCCTACTCTGTCCCAATTCTCTGTATCCCAGGTTCCTGCCCGCGGGAACCATGGGTTATGCTTGGTGGCATCTTGCAGCAAGTTTGAAGGAGAGTGGGCACTGACCTGTATGTAACCCTGCCTGTTTCAACAATAATGTGGCAACTGCACGTATCTTTGCATCTCTCTTATCAAATTCTGCCCCGTTATCCTAGTTAAGAAAAGCCTGTCCATGGTGTTACTACTTCCTTTCACCGTTTTGAGCAGCCTGGGTTCTGGATTCATCCCTCAGAGTTCCCTGATGTCTATCTCTGCTCCACTCTCGTTTTGCCGGTTCTTCCTCTCCAGGTCTCGGTGGCCGCGTTCAGGCGCTAGTTACTGAGGGCTCATTGGATCCTCAGATACCTGTAGGGGGTGACTGGGAATAAAGAAAGACAGAGAGAATTTCAGTGGACAAGGGGCACGAGGCGGAGTTCACTTCTAGTGGACTGGCTCAGCTACCTCTGCGACTGCTTCGCTTTTATTGGCTAGCAAGAGGCGCGAGGGGAGGGGAAGCATGGGCTTCGTGGAACAGTAACTGTGGAAAATGGGTGGATAAAGATGAGGTTAATGAGGAACCAGATTTTCTCTAAACCCAAATACCTATCTTTTGACAACTGCTCTCAGCAGATGCTATCTTGCCTCAGGACCCAGGTTATTAGCATTCCACTCATGCCTCCCTGTACCTGAAGCAAAATCTCACTGACCTTGGGACTGTGGTGCTGGTGGGCCTTGAATCCCATAGTCAGGCCCCGCCCCAGTAATCTGTCACAGCCTGGTCCCCAACAGACAAAACAGTTTTGATGTGTCTATGTGGAGAGCTGAGTAGAATTTAACTCAAAGATGAAGGCAGCCACGGGGAGAGATACAATATGAAGATGCAGACACCAAGCCCTTTATCCCACTTTAGTTACCCACCCAACATCCTCAAGGCCAAGTAGCATCCATATTCTCAGTAAAATTGGCCATAAAAACCCTGAGAAGTAATCTAGGCAACTTTTATCATAGCCCACGTGCCATAGGTGTTATTACCTAATGGGAAGCTCATGTATTGCCCAGCTAAGTGATCCTCAAAATTAGTGATTTTTAAGTTGACTAAAAGCAAGTGGAACTAGAGAGTTTATGTAGGTTTTCTTTTTTCTTGGTAATAATTTCTCATTTCATGCAAACATTCTGCTTCTGTATCTTTTTCGGGGTCTCATGAAAAGTCTGGTGAATCATGCCATGCTACAAAGGGTAATCACTTATTGTGCCCTGGGGTTTATTTTGTTATCCAAACCTCTGGTTTCACCACAGTCCTGTGATGGTTGTCCTTAACTGTCTCACCAATAGCTCATGTTCTGGGCCCTTTTCCCTACAGCCTGAGAGGATGATCAGGTGCTGTCCTAGAAGAGTGACAAAGTGGCTGCTTTTCAAGGTGAAGTGTCTTCTCTCCCCAAAAACCGTACGCCTCAGAACCCGAGTACAGACAACATTAGGAGGGTGAGTGGGGGCTCTGCCAAAGGCAAACTGCAGAGACTTTTGTCCTGATACTACCTCAGTATGCCCTGACCTGCCCAGGCGCAGTGGTACATGCCTATAGGCGCAGCTCCTTGGGAGGCTGGAGGATCCCTCGAGCCCAAGAGTTTAGGGCCAACCTGAGCAACTAGTAAGACTCCATCTTTTAAAAACCAAGCCAAACTAAACCAAACCAAACCAAACCAAACCAAACCAAACCAAACCAAACTAAACCAAACCAAACACACTCCAACCCCTTTTGCATGACCGTGTACATAGTGCTGCAGAAAAACCAAGAGCTAGCCCAAAATTCTGAATTAGGGGAAGATTGGCATCCCAGGAACACTTGGTAATGAATGTCTGAAGACACTTTTGACTGTCCCAACTCCAGTGGATGTTAACAGCCTCCTGTGGACACACAGGACATCCCCTATGACAAAGAATTATTGAGCCTCAAAGGTGAGGTGTCTGCTGAGATGCCCAAAGCTAGACCTGAGCCAATGAAATGTTCAGGTAGGGCACCTTTACTCCCATCTCCTTGGAAGAAGAGAGACCCACCACTTCCCCCCAGATACGGACATGTGGACTCCTTCATTCCCAGCCTCCTATTGTTCTTGCTATAGATTCCAAGGCTAGAGCAACTAGGAGACCTACTTAGAGCCTCAAAGCAAATTTTGGACAGAACCAGGGCTAGAATTCCAGTGCCATTTTGTGCTCACATACTGTGGCAGAGCTTTTATGTTACTCCTCTGCTTTCCTTGTTCTTACAGCTGGCCCCTCCTGAGCCTCTTGAGGGCTAAGAGCACATCTTGCTCATCCTCATACCTTCCACTGAAGTGCTCTTGACAAATTAGGTGCGCCTTTAAAACTGATTGAATTCATTCGTTCAGCCAACATTTCTGCAAAGCTGAACCAATATGATTCCTGACCCCCACACAAAGTGGCAATTGTGCTGCCTGTAGGAGAAGTCTGTACTGTTGGCTTGTGAGTTACTGCAGAAATAGAGGAGGGGGTCTTAATTCTGTGTAGAAGATCTGGGGAAGACTGCAGAGAGGGGCATTTAAACTGGGACTTGACAGTTATGAGTTCTAGCGGGTAAGAGTGTTCTGAAGAATCAGAGGCTGGAGCGGTAGAGGGCTTTGGCGTTTGTCAAGAGAAAGTGGGGGGTGCAGGGAGAGAGAGAGAGAGAGAGAGAGAGAGATTTAAATTTCCCCACCTGGCATGCACTTTTAACAAATGACTTCCTGTGGGTGATGTTATCAAATTCAAGGGTTCAAACTAAAGCAAAAAAGATAAAAGTTGCCCCACTGTCTGGAAGCCACCAGCCAGCCGGCCTTCTGGGGTCACGCTGGGTGGAGCCTTGTTCACCGGCCACGCTTTGCTCTTCCTGGTCCCGGATCTGGGTGGAACAATGAGCTCTAACACACACCCAAATGCTACAGGGTGGCCAGCGCTTCAGATAGGACAGGCAGGGGGATGATCCTCTTTCACGACCTCTTTTCTCTTCAGGGAGACAGAAACACTGCTTCCAGGTTCTGCCTCCTGTTTCTCCGGCATGTGACCCTGCACCTTCTCCTGAAACCACCCCGACTGTATCTGTCCCGACCCCGACAAACAAAGTCATCAGTCTTTGTTGCATAACTCAGGGGTTGATGTGAGACTCTGGAGAGAAGGGCTGTGAAAACATTTTGTCCATTGATCCAGGACGCAATCTGAGTTAGAGTCACTGTTCTTTTCTGATGTTAGTACCAGCTGCCTGTGTAACGCTGAGCAAGTCCATTCACCACCGAACCTCAGGCTTGAGGTAACATGATAGTGGTGCTTCTCAGGACTCTTTCAAGGGGTCGTGGTGATGATCTGATGCAGTTAGCCTTGTGCAGACACCTGGGTGAGGCAGAGTGCTCCAAAATTTTGTTGTATTGTTTGCATGCTGGGGATCTAAACCAAGGCTTCATGCATGCTAGGCAAGAAC